>MU224798.1:1841753-1863955 GCA_018584345.1 Thuja plicata | reverse complement strand
ATTTCCTTACATTTGATATTTTCCAAATGTCGGCACTTTGGACAATGTGTAAGGTAATCATGACTGAAACGGTTATGACAGATTCCTATGATGGTCATTAATATTTGTAAGAGCTAATTGTGGAAGATTTGATGATGGGTGAAGAAATGCAAGACATGTGGAAACTGATCATGTTGAGTACTATACACTCTTCTGCAATCGTGGGGTTCGGGGCATCGGCCCAAAAAAAAATTTGGGTTCCTATTTTCTTGGAGAATGGTAAAACCCTAATACGGCTGTCTTTGGAAGTTGCCCTAAAAAGGGAAGCGCATGATATAAGCATTTTTTAGGGTTGCAAATCTTAGTGAGAAGTTATTTTATTGTTGGAACGCTTTTATGTTGTCGAATTTGTCTTTAAGTGTTGATTATCTTCTGAAAGAACTTGCTTTGCAAGTGTATTGTAAACAGTAACAGTTTGATTAATACATTGTGCAATTTTTGGAGTGCTGGGGTTTTTTACCAAAAGGTTTTCCCCAAGGTAAATCATTGTGTCATTCTCTTTTTTCTATGTATGCATGTTATTGTATTATCATTCTGTAATTGATAAGGGTTGAATATGAATTTGCACGATCCTCTTCTCGGGAGTTTAGCGTAGGGAATTGTTTTCCGCACACTTAGTTTCCTTTCAATAAAATTTTATGCCACAACCATATGTCTTTGTTTCTAGCCATTAAACAAGTGGTGTTAATATCATCAAGCTAGAATAGGTTACCTTTTGTCTATTCACCAGTTTCGATCAACCTTTATTTCTCAAATGCAACTCGATGTCCTGTGCTATTGAGCTATGAAACACTCGATAGATTATAGTTAAGTCATTTCACCCAATATGAATTTTCACATCTGATCAGATTATTCAACATTATTGTTCCTTTACCTTCAACCGGACAAAGTGAGTCATTACCCATTCTTACTAATCCACCATTATAATATTCAAAATTTTCAAACTTTTCCTTATCTCTAGTCATGTGGTGAGTACAGCCACTATCAATAATCTAGACAACATTTTTACTAACCTTAGATATGAGTGCAGTCTCAACATACCTTTCCTCTTTGTCTGAATCATCCTTCATAGCAACAAATACCACCTCAATATCTTCATCAGATTCAGTGAGTATTCTCAGCTTTGTTATCATCCAGGTAACAAGCTTTCTTCCCTTTTTCCTTGTAGTCTCGGTTGTCTCTTTTGTTAGATTGTCAGTTGCTTCGGTAACCTCTGTCATCACCTATGTCAAACTTATTTTTGTATGAATTTTCATTGTTTCTGTCTTCTTTTATTTTGTTAGGACATCTAGCAGCAAAGTGTCCAATCTCTTTACAATAAAAACATACCAATGGTAATTTACCTTTGTGTCTACCTTTGCCTCTCTGTAATCTTCTATCCATTAGTGCTTCAATCTCATCAAGTTCTTGGTCATCACTATCACTTTCACTATCATTTCTCATAGTGTGTTTATGACTTGATTTACTTATCTTTCGAGAAGATTTGAATGCAGACTCAATAGATGGTAAGACACTGTTTTCAAAGTTATTCATCTCAAATGAAATAAGTCTACCAATTAAAATATCTAGAGTGACATTGTTATTTGATACTGCTCTCATTTCTTGTATAGAAGATACTCTAATAGCATAAACAGGTAGTAAGGTTCTTAGGATTTTACTTACCACTATTTCTTCTTCAAGTACACCTCCTACTCCTCGGATATCATTAACTACCTCTTTGATTCTGCATCTATACTGAGTGATGTTTTCTCCTTCTTTCATTCTTAGGTCATCAACCCTTCCTCTTAGGCTTTCTACCTTATCTCTTATCACATTTTTATCTCCTCCATGTACTAGCTTCAATTTGTCCCACATTTTCTTTGCAGTGGTGCATGATTTGACATCTTCAAATTCAGCATCGAAGAGTGAGGAAGCAAGTTTTATCATCATAGAATTGTGTTCATGCTTTTCTCTCAATTGATCAATTGTTGGAGGTCCAGTAGGTAAAACAAATTCAATATCTAAGTATTGAATAACATCATTTCCAATACTTGATAGGTGTAGTCTTATCCTACTTTTCCATGATGCAAATTTTTCCTTGTTCAACTTAGGCACATCCCTTTTTCTCATCTTGTGATCTTTTTATTGAGTCTTTAAACTCCTTTTCTAAGCACACAAGCTCTCATACCAATTGTTAGAATAACTGAGAGGGGGGGTGAATCAGTAGCCTCAAAAATTAATCCAATAAATCAACCCAAAACTTTATACCACAAATATAAACCTCTAGTTATCTTTAGTCCTACAAGATGTATGCCTTTAAATAATCTTATCAAATAACTACTACTTGGAGTATATTTTCAATCCTTTTCCTTAAGCTTTACTGAATAGCAGTCTAGTCTTTATCGAAATACAGTAAAGAACTTAGTGTTTACCGATCAATCCTATTTTAGTAACGTGTAAAGAAAAACATCAAAGAAATGAACCATACACACATTTGACACATGTATTCTTAACATGGAACCCCTATTAGGGGAAAAAACACTTGGGACCGGTAACCCAAAATTTTCACTCTTCTGAAGTGAGCTCGGTGAAGAGCCAACCCTGTTAAAGGTTACAAACACATTGTCAAGTGCGACCTTGTTAGAGGATTTAAAACTAATAGTTTGTCACTTGATATCTGGCATTCACTATGCTATCTTCATGAGAAACCTTTTGATACTCCTTGGGATGTATCTCAATATATAAAGGATGGTTAAATCCTACTCTATTAAGAGATTTTCTGAATCAATGGTTAAACTGAAATAGTATATGATCTGTTCATAAATACAACTTAATCTTGCAGATATTCAGATCTGTTGTAAGCTCATAATACTTCTTCTGATCAATGTTCTCTTCAATTCCTTTGCTCCACTTCTTTCTTCTCGGTGAATGTTGTTGATTCTTTGTTTCTCGGTGTTTGCAAAAATATTAGCTTTGTTCTTCATCTTGTATGATCAGATCTGTATGAAGACTTCTTATCTTCACCAAAATTCTCTTCAGCATCCTTCTCTTTCATAATGAATTAGATTCTCTTTCATAGACATGATTTCGCCTTTTTTAAGTCCTTGTCTTTCTTATTCTTGATGTGATCCGCAAATCTCATCATTCTTGCTTTAAATCTTGCTTTAGTTTTATCTCATAGATTTCTTCTTGACAACTGGAATAAAACTAGCTTTAAATCTATAGCTTATCTTTAGCATTTAACTGGTCGATGAAAAAAATGTAATCAAACAGTTAACTCTATATTTAACTCTTGCCAGCTAAGTCTTTTGTCATTTCTGAACTTCAGTTCCGATAGGTGTTTAACTCCTTATTTGCTCGGTCTTGACTTTAGTTGTAATTGGGCATCTCTGTCCGTCAGGAAAAATTGTGACTTTAAGTTCTTCTTAGGTATCACTTTGGCTTTGCTAGGTAATACTTGCTTTGGTATCTTTCTCGGTTTACACTATGAATCTTCTGAGGGTTCTCTATCCATCGGTGTGCACTATCTGTCGGTGTTTTTTGTCACTTGGTGTATACTAAAATTTTATGCATTACTGATAACATAACCTTTATCTCTTTGGTTCTTTGAAGTCTTTGACAATATGTATATGACCAATCAGAGTATATCAAGTTGACATCAATGACAATACAATACATTAACTGATTTAATGTCTTTCTTTAACTTTATGCAGCTCGGTGATCATCAACTTAACATCTTCAAACATTCAATCAGTTATAGTTCATCAATCACAACTCCAACTTGAAATCATAAAACCCTAATCACCCAAAACAACTTTTAACAACAACAACAAATTATGTACTTTCTCTCTGATTCCTTAAATAAACAATTTGCACCAACTTGAAAATGATCTTCAAATTGATTTCCCATGATAGCACCATGTGTCTAATTGATAATCTTGATGAGAAAAATGATTTATCATGACCGCATTAGGTCAAGATAAGATCTGCAAGTTTGCAAGTTTATATCTCCAATATAGCTAACACATTTTTGCTTCTCCAATGTGATCCCTTAAATCTATCTTAAATGCTTGCATCAATAGTGTAAATACAAATACATTCAATGTATAACCTTTATTCCATGTCATCATATCATTAAAAATGGTTGCATACACTTTATTACTCGTCGCTCTGTGATCTACTGGTCGGTTGATCAAGAACATAAAAGTTCTACCTGTCTTAGTGTTTGTGTTACTCAAAAATTTGTCACCGCTCAACCAAATGTGTTGTGGTTGGAACCACTTTGAAATGTGAACTTGTTAATTATTTATCTGTGACCACTCCACAGAATTATGTTTATAACATGACCTTCACCAAAATGTTGTTGAACACTCTACCTATCTTCTAGACTTAACCAAACATCAATATACATGCTTACCGATTATACCTTCACTTTACCTGTTGAATATTATGACTTATAGTCACTCAGTTGCATTTAATAGACTTAGTTGAAATCAATGACAATAATATACATGACTCCTTATCACTACATCAATCAATACCAACATATATGATTTGATGCAATTGGTGGCAGAATGCTATATCATTTTTGTATTACAAAGTATTAGTGATAGTGACTACAGTGGTGGATTCAACCATCATTTCTTATATCTTGTAGTGAGCCTATTTGTATTGGCAGTGACACTAGTAAATTTTTTCCCAATTTTTGACGTGAGTTAGTCAATTTTTTGATGCAGGTTGGTCGACCAAATGACCACTATTGTCATCAAACTTTTTTCGCCGATTATGCGACACAACAAGGTTGTTTCAAACTATCGACAGTCCTCGTGGTCAAATGTTCGACGATGCCAACGTCAAAATAACCAAAGGGGTGGTGAAGAATGGCCTATATATCCTTGATCATTTTAGACCACCATTGGTTTTTTTGGTCGATCTATCGACTTTAGCATGCATTGAGACTGTGGTATTCTTGTCAAAGAAGTTCGTTGATCATTTTGTTTTTCGTCGAACTATCGAATTCAGCATGCGTTGAGACTGTGGCATTCCGGTCAAATCAGATTGATGATCATTTTGATTGTCGTCAAACTATCGACTTCAGCATGTGTTGAGACTGTAGCATTCCCATCCAAGTAGTCCATTGATCATTTTTGTTGTCATCAAACTTTCAATTTTAGTATGCGTTGAGACTATGGCATTCCCGTTGAAGTAGTCCGTTGATCATTTTGATTTTCGTCAAACTATCGACTTTAGAATGTGTTGAGACTGTGGCATTCTGGTCGAAGCAATTCGTTGATCATTTTGATTGTCGTCGAAATATCAACTTCAACATGCATTGAGACTGTAGCATTCCAGTCAAAGAAGTTCATTAATCATTTTGATTGCTGTCAAAATAGCGAGGACATATTCATTTTTTTAAAAATATTATATATTAATCATCTATTAATATATATAATATATTTCCTTTTACTAATATTTTCATTGAAAGTATTGTAGTTGAATTAGAATATGCTCCAGAATGCTTACAAATCTAATTACGTATCCCTTATAATAATTACAACAATTACAACAATGCTTTTCCATTACAACAATTGAGCATTAATCATTTGGCACTTCTTGGTGTATTCCATTTAAGTATGTCAGGCACAAAGTATTCCATTTAGATATGTTCAAAATTTTTCCAGTAATGATTTGGGGAATGCAATCATGTAAAACACAAACTATTATTATTATTGTTATTAGAAGAGGTCAAAAGTAAATTCAACTAGTTTATGCATAAAAGGACATATGTTTAATATACTTGAATTGAATTATGTTAACTTAATTCATGCAATAATAAAAACCACCCACTCTACACCATTGAAAACATCTTCAATGTCCCTCAATAAGTTAGTGGAATCATCCAAGCAAGTTAAACAACTCAAAAATCCCAAACATGTGTGTATATGTGTGTATATACATGTGTGTGTATACACGTGAGTGCTTATATACCCACACATGTGTGTATATGTGTGTATGTAAATATGTGTGTATGTGTGTATATATAGACACATGTGTATATATGTATACATGTATGTATATATACACATGTGATTATATATTTACACGTGTGTATATGTGTATATGTGTATATATACACACCGTATTTAAAAAATTAAGAAATAAACAATTAAAATTTCTTATGCATCTTCTTATAAATTCTGATATTGCTATTAGGATTCAATTTTATAGTTTTTGAGTCAAACTCATTGACCAGGTTTCATGACTAGTGGTGATGTATTGCCATAAACTTGAACTCTACCTCAAAGTTTCACCATATCTACTATAGGTGCCTCATTATTGAGAATCGAATCTAGGCTTGTAGTGGGGAACACATGATTCCTAGCCACTCACCTCAAACTTGTATGGAAAATATCAAGTAAAAATTTGGGTCAAAACTCAAAGAACATGCAAGTACAATTAGATCCTTGACGAGATTCATACTTTTCACTCAATTATACTTTAAGGTTAGGAGGAAGAAAGATGAAACTAGAGAAAAACTTCCAACTTAATCTTGAGAAGAGAAAATGAAAATAGGCATAGATCTATCAATTAATGGAAGATACACCACATCTAATAGCATGCAAGTAAAAAACAATATATTAAAAAAAGCACAATCAACACAATATCTACCCTTGGAACAACAATTTGAAAAAAATCCAGTACCAAAGGAACCTCAATATTGTGTTCAATAGTCACCAATGTCTAGTCATTAACTACATGAAAATTGCATCCAAACTCATTAAAAAGTAATTCTAGTAAGGTAAATGACACTCTACATTATCATAAATCCCACTTTTTACAGCTTCTAATCTTCCTCAAAGATTTGGTCATCGTTTTTACTAATATTCACTTTTTATTTGAATCTCCATCCTTACTAACCTCAACCTTGATAGGCATTGCTAGAATTGGAAGAAGGTGAGACGACATATTGAATTGAATTCATCATTTGAACCCCTATTTAGATAAGTAGAAAAAGTGGGTGCACTTTATCCTCATTTTTCTTTACAAACATATGATCGATACTGACAAATTTTAGTTACATGAGTGTGCCACAATTTGAATTTTTTCCCCTTCTAATTTGACAGAGTATGAGAACTCGACCTCAATTTCCATCACTCTGACATTGTTGTATCAAATGTCCTAAATTTCAAATACTTACAATCCTTTTTCTTTCTTCCCATATCTATGTATGTGGTCTGACATTCAAACTATGCGCAAAAGTTTCCATGTTTGTTTAATCGCGGGCCCCAAAGTGACTATATGACTTGGAAGTACATTGATTATTAAAAACACATGACTTCCCTACTATTTCTTGTATTGTCTTTAATCTATAATTTTATTACTTGAATCCCAACTCTCCAGGCCTTCATGTATTCTTTTAATTATGGCACCAATTGCCCCCCTTTTTACCAATCTAGTTCTTTGAACTAATGCATAGAATTTCAGAGCATTGCCACAAGAAAATTAGAATAGCTTGGGAAAGGTACAAGGGAGGAATGTCTTTAAAGCTTCGACGACATGTAGCATTTCACTAGTTAAGATTATAATAGAGGCGGGTCTTATTAATAGCACAACGATGAATCATGAGATCAATTTGGAACCATCTTGGATAATTTAGCACATCGTGCGTATTATTAGGAAGTTGGAGTTCGTAGATTTATTCAAATAAATTTTGCATTTAACACACTATTTACAATGAAATGTTATTGGTAGTATGGTTTCCATAATGAGTGTTAGACTTTGTGGTAGTTCTTGACCTATTTTCAAGTTTTGATTTAATGCCATTGAAAATGTCGGTAAGCCATATTTCTTTCCAGGTACTATATAAGGAATAAAAAAAGTTCAAAAAATTATAATAGGACCCCATAAGAGAAAGTCTTTAACTCATCATCTTCAAATGCCACTCACTTCTATGCAATATATCTCTGGTACTCTGGGCTTGAAGTTTGGTGATGTTGTTAAATTCATTAATAAATCAAAACATTATGGAGAGACAAAACCTTTGATGTGTGATGTTGGGTAGACGCCAAGCCTAGAGTTGGGAAACCAAGTATATATAGTCTCCATCGGCTCCAGAGGTGAGTTTCACTATTTGGAATAATGTCAGTGCTTTGTTTCAAATACTCAATGAGAGCCAAATTATCTCAACTAAAAACATATTCCAAACTTTATTGTATGCCCTTTAATGTTGCTAGTTGGGTTTGGAGACTTAATCGGAAACTTGGAGGTACTCTTGTTCTGTCAGATTCTAAAGATAAGCTTGTAACTAATAATATTTTTCTTTCTTCTAAATGTGCTATCAAAATCTGCTGAATTTTTGGGAACCTCATCAGATTCTGATGAAACTGCCAGAACTTAGAAAAGTATCTTCCAATTAACATAACATTCTTGCATTATCTTTGTAACTATAGTTCATTAAACCAATTTCCTTCCTGGAATATTCTCAATACTTTGTTTGCTTTATCAATATTTCAATTTGTACACATCATTTATTTGGTAGGAACCTCTAAGAAGGCTTTCCTTTGATTATGGATGATACCAACTTAGTTGTAGATGTGAAGCTTGTATTTTAATCTTTGTCCCTCAAGAGTGTCCTATTAGTAAATGCCTTATAGTGAAACATTGAGAGACCAAGGTTTGATGACATGGATATAATTTAAAGTTTAAAATAGGTCATGTTCAAAACATAGGCAACAACTAGCTCTAATTGGGGACTACTTTCTCTTGCAAGAAGCAGAGAACAAAATAATATTTGGTATAGGCCAGTGCTTAATTCATTGGTCAACACAGTCAGGAAGCATGAATACATGGAGATACTTTCATAAGGGCGGAGGTGAGACTGGGCATGTTAGAATAACTGAGAGGGGGGAGGGTGAATCAATGGCCTTAAAAATAATTCCAAAAGATCCAACCAAAAAATTATCTCTCAAATATAACACCCTCAGTTATCTTATAGTCCCAATGTCATCAAGATGTATGCCATAAATAATCTTAACAAATATAAACTGCTCGGTAAGATATACTATTTATCTTTTCTTGACTTTACCAAGTAGCAACAAATAAACTTAGAGTTAACCGACCAATCCAGTTTCAATAATGTGTAAAGAAAAATATCAATGCAATGAAACATATACACATTTAACACATAGATTTTAATGTGGAAACCCAATATGGGAAAACCCACCTGGGACCGGTAAACCAAAATAATTTTACTCTTCTAAAGTGAGCTCGGTGAAGAGCCAACAATACACACTGTTAAGTGCGACCTTGTTAGAGGATTTAAAGCAAACAGTTTGTCTTTTGACCTAGCACTCACTATGCTATCAACAAGAAAACATTTTGATACTCTTGAGTATCTCAATACAATAAGGATTGTTAAATCCAACTCGGTTAAGAGATTTTCTGAATCAATGGTTAAACTGATACAGTAAATGATCTGTTCAAAATACAACTTTGATTTGCAAATATTTAGATCTATTGTTAGTTCTATAATACCTCTCTGATCAATATACACTTCAATTCCTTTTCTTTATTTCTTTCTTCTGCTCGGTGAATGTTCTGTCCTCTGTTGATCGGTGTCTGTAGAATTCCTTGGCTCTATTCTTCAACCTGTATGATCATATCTGCATGAAGAATTCTCTCTTCACACAAAATATATTCAACATTCCTCCTATTGATAATGAATTCCTTGTCTCTTTATATAGACATGATTAGCCTCTCAATCTCCTTGTTTTTGTCGTAGATCTCTTCTTGATTGACAAAACTCACCATATGTTTCTTTATCCCGTAAAGTTGTCCTTTAGTTTTATTCCTTAAATATCTCCTTGATAACTGTGAATAAAACACGCTTTAAATCTCCTTCCATGCTTTAGTTTAATTGATCATTGAAAATAAAGCAATCAATCAGTCAATCCCTAAATTGTTGCTCTGCCAGCTAAGCAATTTTGTCATTCTTTAACTCCAGTTATGCTCGGTCATCATCTTTAGTTATGCTCGGTCATTAACTCCAGATACTGCGATGCTTGGTATACACTTTCTCGATATACACTGTGTTGCTTGGTGTTCACTGTCACTCGGTGTATACTCACTTTTTATATTTTACCGACAACATAAATTTTGGCTCTTCAGATCTTCAAGGTTATGGTATTATGTGTATGAACAATCAAATCATATCAAGTTGACATGAATGAAAATATAATACATTAACTGATTTAATGTCTTGCATTTAATTTTGCAGCTCAGTGATCATCAGCTTATCATCTTCAAACATTCAATCAGTTATAGTTCATCAATCTCTCCCTTTGGCATTGATGGCAACACAATATGAAATATGCATTACAAAATATGTCATAACATACCAAAATTATTGTTCTATAACCAATTCAAATATCTAAGTCTCAGTAAGCTCTTCTAGCTTACATTTGATTATGTTGTGTGCTCTCCCTTTCTTCATTTCCTTCAATGGATAGGTGTAGCAATTTTGTCTTCTAATTTTGTCTCTCCCTTTCTTGTAGAATCTTTTCTCCCTTTTTCTCCCTTAGATGGATGATTATTTTATTGAATCTTTCTCTCCCTTTCCTTTAGATATTTTATCCCTTTGTGTTGTAGTATCTCTATAGAATCTCTTCTCCCTGATGGATAATTCATTTCTTCTCCCTGATGTATATTTCATTGAATATTTCTCTCCCTTTGATAGCAATGCCAAAAAATATATACACCTCTATAGTAGCCAACAATATCTCTGGTGTGTGGTTCAGATAAGTACATTTAGTGTACTGATATGTCATTACAGTCCATATGTCAGCTTGCATCAACATGATTAATCTTCTGATAATGTGTAGGCTGATGCAACCTCCAAGTCATCTTAGTGACCAGTAGACAAGGGATGAACTGTTAGTCTATTCCTCAAGTATTCAAATGTATCTCTTGGAAATGGTTTTGTGAATATGTCTACTAGTTGTTCTTTGGATTGTATATATTCCAGTATTACTTATTTATCTTGTACTTGTTCCCTTAAGTAATGATACTTAATAGATATGTGTTTTGTTTGAGCATGCATCACAGGGTTATTTGAAATGTTTATAGCACTTGTATTATCACAATAGATAATTACTGGGTCAAGAATTTTCTCATTCATACCTTTCAGCAATTTCTTGATCCATGCAATGTTAGAGAAATTTGCAGCAGCAACTACATATTTTGCTTCTGCGGTTGATTGAGAAATGCATCCTTGCTTTTTACTTATCCATGTGACAAGTCTGTCACCCATAAAGAATGCTCCTCCTGTAGTGTTCTTTCTATCATCTATGTTTCCAACCCAATCAGCATCAGTATAAACTTGTAGCTCAAATTTTCCTTCTTTATTGTACCACAAACCATAGTCTTCAGTATTCTTTAGATATTTCTAAATTCTTTTAACAATAGTCATGTGTGATTCCTTAGGGTTAGCAGAGAATCTTGCAACTATACCAACTGCATGAGCTATATCAGGTCTAGTTTTTACAACATCCATTAGATTACCAATCATAAATTTGTATAAGGTCTAATTTACCTTGGTTGTCTTGTCTTCCTTTGTCAATTTGCATCTGGTTTCCATAGGTGTTCCAACTAGTTTGGAGTCCTCCATCTTGAATATCTTCAGAACTTCTTTGAAGTATTTTGATTGTGTGATGTGGATGCCTTCATCATGTTGTATAATCTGTAGACCAAGAAAAAATTTGATCTCTCCAAAAATTGACATTTCAAATTCTTTTCTCATTTCATCAGCAAATGACGTTCATAGCATATCATTACCTCCAAATATGATATCATCAACAAATATCTCAGCAATCAAAATATTATCATCACTATCTCCTTTCAAATACAGATTATTGTTGTCACTTGTTCTAACAAATTCAATACTAATGAGATGAGAGTGAAGTCTTTCATACCATGCTCTCAATGCTTGTTTCAATCCATACAAGGCTTTCTGTAGTTTACAAACCATGTTCCTCTTGTTAGGATCAACAAACCCTTCAAGTTGTTCAATGTATACCTCCTCTTCTAGAATTCTATTCAGAAATGCAGATTTAACATCCATTTGGTATACTTTGAATCCTTTAAAATCAGCATAAGCAAGTAGAATTCTTACTCCTTCTAGTCTAGCAATAGGTGCAAAGTTTTCTCCACAATCAATACCTTCTTCTTGTGCATACCCTTTGCATACCAGTCTTGCTTTGTTCCTTGTGACTTCTCCATTCTCACTAAGTTTGCTTCTAAAAATCCATTTGGTGCCAATAATATTTTTTTCAATCGGTCTAGGTATTAATATTCATGTTTTATTCTTCTAAATATGTTAAATCTCTTCATTCATTGCACTAACCCATTCTTGATTCTCAAGTGCAACATTAACAGATTTAGGCTCAAAATCACAAATCAAACATCTATTGTTAAGTGACTTACTTCTTGTTCTCATTCCTTCTCTTCTGTCCCCAATGATCTGGTCATGTGGATGGCATCTTATGACATATTTAGCAAGTACAGGTTCAGATCTTTGTTCTTCATTTTGATCTTCATTACTTAGCTCAGCATTGTGAGCATTTTCCTGATTCTCAGTGTGTGTAGCCTGTTGCTTGGTTGCATTGTTCCATCAGTTGGGAAAGGTGTCAGATTCTTCTATGTAGACAAATATGTTGTAATCTTCAGGTTCCTTTATGCTTTCCTCATCATTTTTCTTAGTAAATTCATCCACTTTAACATTTGCACTCTCAATGATTTTGTTAGAAGATTTGTTCAGACATTTATAAGCTTTTCTTTTAGTAGAATATCCTAGAAATATTCATTCATCACTTTTAGAGTCAAGTTTCTCATTTATATCATCTTTCAGTATATAACATTGACTTCCAAAAATTCCAAAGTAACTCACATTTGGTGTGTATCCATACCATAGCTCATAAGGTGTCTTATTTGTGTCTTTCTTCAATTAAACTCAATTCAGTGTATAGACAACATTGCTTACAAATTCTCTCCAGAATGTTTGTGTGATGCCTTTTTCAATCATCAGTGCTCTGGCACAATCAACAATTGATCTATTCCTCCTTTTAGCAATCCCATTTTGTTGTGGTGTTCTTGGTGTAGATACATGTCTTGTAATCCCATGCTCATTACAAAATTTTATGAATTCATCATAAATAAATTCTCCTCCTCTATCTGATCTTAAACATTTCATTTCTTTTCCACTTTGTTTTTCAACTTTAGATTTATACCATTTGAACATCTTAAATGCTTCATATTTCTCTTTTAAGAACATGACATTCATCATCCTAGAATAGTCATCAACTAATAGAATAAAGTATCTATCACCATAATAGCTCTTTTTTCTCATTAATCCACATAAGTCAGTGTGGACTAACTCCAGAATAGCATTAGATGTGTAGGTTTTGCTCTTGAAAATAGATTTTGTCATTTTTCCTATTTGAAAATTCTTGCACATAACATGATCGGGCTTTGAAATACTCGGTAAGCCTCTCACTTTTTTTTTCTTACGTATCTTAACCATGTTGTCAAAATTCACATGACATAACCTTTTATGTCATAACCAAACGTCTTCATTTCTAGCCAATAAAAATGTAGACTCAATATTATCAAAATAGAATAGATTACCTTTTGTTTGTTCACCAGTACCGATCAACTTTCATGTTCCATTATAGTTCATTGCCTTTTGTTCTCAAATGCAACTCGATGTCCTGTGTTGTTCAGTTGTGAAACACTCAACAAATTATATTTAAGTCCTTTCACCCAATATGCATTTTCACATCTGATCAGATTATTTAACATGATGATACATTTTCCTTCAACTTGGCAAGGTGAGTCATTACCCATCCTAACTGATCCACCATTATAATATTCAAAAGTTTAAAACTTTTCTTTATCTCCAGTCATGTGATGTGTACAACCACTATCAATAATCCAGACATCATTTTTGCTAACTTTAGCTATGAGTGATGTTTCAACATACCTTTCTTCTTTGTCTGAATCATCCTTCATAGCAACAAATACTCCCTTAATATCTTCATCAGAATCAGTGTCAAAATTTTCGGTTTTGTTCTCAACCAAGTAACAAGCCTTCTTTCCTTTGTCCTTGTAATCTTGGTTATCTCTTCTGTCAGAGTGTCAGTTGCTTCTATAGTCTCGTTCATCACTTATTCCATACTTATTTTCATAAGAATTGTCATTGTTTCTTTCATCCTTTCTCTTGTTAGGGCATATAGCAGCAAAATGTCTAATTTCTTTGCAATTTAAATAGACCAATGGTAATTTACCTTTATATCTTCCTTTACCTCTATGTAATCTCCTAGATATTAGTGCTTCAATTTCATCAAGTTCTTATTCATCACTATCCTTGTCACTATTATTTTTCATAGTGTGTTTGTTACTAGATTTGCTTATTTTCAGAGAATACTTGAATGTAGACTCGATAGTAGGTAAGACAATGTTGTCATAGTTGTTCATCTCAAATGAAATAAGTCTACTAATCAAACTATCAAGAGTAACATTGTTATTAGCTACTAATCTCATTTCTTGAATTACAGATACTCTAATAGCATAAACATGCAGTAAGGTTCTAAGAATTTTACTTACAACTGTTTATTTTTTAAGTACTCCTACTACGCCACGGATAGAATTAACAACTTCTTTGATTTTTTCACTGTACTGAGTGATGTTCTCTCCTTTCATTCTCAGGTCATCAAACTTTCATCTTAGGCTTTCAGCTTTAGCTCTCAGCACATTGGTATCTCCTCCATGTACTAGCTTGAGTTTGTCCCACATTTTCTTTGCAGAGGTGCATGGCTTCACATCTTCAAATTCAGCATCGGTTAGTGAAGAAGCAAGTTCTATCATCATATAATTGTGTTCATGTTTCTCTCTCAATTGATCAATAGTCAAAGGTCTAGTAGGTGCAACATATTCAGTATCCAAGTGTTGTGTAACATCATTTCCAATACCAGATAGATGAAGTCTTATCCTTCTTTTTCATGATGCAAAGTTGTCCTTGTTCAACTTAGGCACATCCCTTTTACTCAACTTGTGATCTTTAGCTTAAGTCGCTTTAAAATTTTCTTCCAAGCACCAAAGCTCTGATACCAATTGTTAGAATAACTGAGAGGGGGAGAGTTGAATCAGTGGCCTTAAAAATAATTCCAAAAGATCCAACCAAAAACTTATCTTTCAAATATAATACCCTCTGTTATCTTACAGTCCCAATTTCATCAAGATGTATGCCATAAATAATCTTAACAAATATAAACTGCTCGGTAAGATATACTATTTATCTTTTCTTGACTTTGCTGAGTAGTAGAAAATAAACTTAGAGTTAATCGACCAATCCAGTTTCAATAATGTGTAAAGAAAAATATCAATGCAATGAAACATATACACATTTGACACATAGATTTTAACATGGAAACCCAATATGGGAAAAACCACTTGGGACTGATAACCCAAAATAATTTCACTCTTCTGAAGTGAGCTCGGTGAAGAGCCAACCTTGTTAAAGGTTACAATACACACTGTTAAGTGCGACCTTGTTAGAGGATTTAAAACCAACAGTTTGTCTTTTGACCTAGCACTCACTATGTTATCAACAAGAAAACTTTTTGATACTCTTGATTATCTCAATATAATAAGGACTGTTAAATCCCACTCAGTTAAGAGATTTTCTGAATCAATGGTTAAACTGATACAGTAAATGATCTGTTCAAAATACAACTTTGATTTTCAAATATTTAGATCTATTGTTAGTTCTATAATACCTCTCTGATCAATATACACTTCAATTCCTTTGCTTTCTTTCTTTCTTCTGCTCGGTGAATGCTTTGTCCTCTATTTCTCAGTGTCTGTAGAATTCCTTGGCTCTATTCTTCAACCTGTATGATCAGATCTGCATGAAGAATTCTCTCTTTACACAAAATATATTCAGCATTCCTCTTGTTGATAATTAATTCCTTGTCTCTTTATATAGACATGATTAGCCACTCAATCTCCTTGTGTTTGTCGTAGATCTCTTCTTGATCCGTAAAACTCACCATGCATTGCTTTATCCCGTAAATCTCTCCTTTAGTTTTATTCCTTAAATCTCTCCTTCATAACTGTGAATAAAAAATGCTTTAAATCTCCTTCCATGCTTTAGTTTAATTGATCATTGAAAATAACGCAATCAATCAGTCAATCCCTAAATTGTAGCTTTGCCAGCTAAGAAATTTTTTCATTCTTTAACTGCAGTTATGCTCAGTCATCATCTTCAGTTATGCTCGGTCATTAACTCTAGTTACTGTGGTGCTTAGTATACACTTGCTCGGTATAGAGTTTCTCAGTATACACTATGAACTCCTTGGTGTTCACTATCACTCGGTGTATACAGACTTTTTATATTTTACCGACAACATAAACTTTGTCTCTTCAGATCTTCAAGGTTATGATATTATGTGTATGAACAATAAAACCATATCAAGTTGATACCAATGACAATGCAATACATGATTAACTGATTTAATGTCTTGCATTTACTTTTGCAGCTCGGTGATCATCAACTTATCATCTTCAAACATTCGATCAGTTATAGTTCATTAGGGCACACAATGAAGTTAAAAAAATGGAAAATAAAGCTAAGACTAAAGCACACCCAAAATTACCTACATATGTAAATGGTCATAAGACCCTACCTTAGAGCATGTGCAAAAGTGATTATGCAAAGCCATTGATTGGTTGTGAAAAATAAGATCCGCTGTGGAAGAGGGATGCATATCCATGTAACATATGTAGGTCCAAAATCTATGTATAGAATGAGGACCCATTGTGTGGAAGAAGCCCTTGTGTAGAATCTCCTAGCCAAACAACCATTTTTTTATCATATGTTCATATGACTTCTCAAATACCATCATCTTCATTTTCATATGTGGCCTCAAAGAATTTAGATTCCAAGATACATTCATTATCAACTGACATGAAAATGGAATCATGTTGAAGTAGGCATATTTGATGATAATCTGAATTTGTAATAACTACAAAATCATTAATTATTGCATCAATCATTTCATCATTCTCTGTCACTATTAGCTCAAAATTTTCATCTTTTGATAGAGACAAATTACCAACACCACAAGAGAAAACTTCTTGTTCATGATAGACTGAATTTCTGATTTGGTCATCAATTGGTCTTCCTTCTATTGAGTTTACTACCATTATCTTTGAGACCACCTCGAAGAGAAAAATCATAATAAGGAAGAGAAGGGCATAAACTTAAATGTTCTGATTCAAAATCATCCAGCAGTTCAAAGAAAAGATTGTCTCAAATTTTAAAAAATTCACTAGAAATTTTAGGCAAGAACAATGCATTAAGTGGCCATAGTTGCAAACATCTGAGCATGTCTTCACTCTACAAGCATCTACTATCTCTAGAAATCCTAGCTGCATAACTCTACAAAATAAAAAATTGCATTTTAGTCTTCATCTTGAGCATTCAATATATATATAGCAAAGCTCAAAATAGGAAACCTGTTGTGCAGTATCTATTCAAACCAAAGCCCCAGCAAACACAACATACAAGATTAGGTCCAACATGAAAAAATGAGATTAAAATGTGTAGCAATCACAACATACACACTACACCCCTATGCATCATGAGCGCTAAAATGCATGGCAATGAGTTCACATGAAACACAAACAACATATTTATGGAAACATGATATCAATAACCATGAGTGACAAGTGGGGAAGATATGATGTTTGCAAGGAACAAAAGGAAGCCCATAAAAATATTCCTTTAAAAAGAGAATATATGGAGTGGGAGAGAAAAGATGCCAAATTGATGATGCCCAAGGATATCAGCCAAGGACCTTACAAGACATGATGTCTAGATACAAAAATAAGACTACTTATATGAAGGATATAGTTTAGAGGCACAAGAATGATGTGGTAAATTTAAAACCCCCCAAGAAGCAAGATCGAGAACTAGTGTTTCCCCAAATGTTGGGAATGGCAGGACATGGGCATAGGTTGCAAGGACTAAAATTGTTTTCTTAGGCAGCAAGAGGCAACTATTAAAAAAATATATAGAAATTCATATTTAAATGTTTAAAACACAAATAGAATTTAAAAAAAAATATCAAAAAAATAACTTGAAGAATCTAGAAGAGGATAAAATTTTACAATCAAGAGTATTTAAATATATCTAATAAAAATATAAAGATGACCCCAAAATGTCTATCTAAAAAAGATTCAACCATTATTTCTATCCTCATAGGCACATTGAATACCATGTTTAACAAAAAAATTAGTATAAACTTCAGACCATTTCCTCTAGAAAACATAAAATAAGGATTTCTACTTGCAGATTGGTGCAGAGTGCACACAACAAGAAGTATAGGTTGGCCTAACCCATTCTACTAATTGGATGGTGTTCTCCAATTCCCCTAATCCCGCAATATATTAGTTTAAACTCCTCCCCTGAACAATTCTTTGAATCCCTTCTTCACAAGGTGATTCCTTCCAACTGCTTCTCCTCCTAGCCTCCAAGTTTATAGATTTCCTATAGACACTCCTTTACCAAGACCCAACAATGGGCTACTATCTTGGATCAAACATAGACTTCTAATAAGGGTTATAAACTGCCTATATGCTCTTAGGACTCCACCTTTCACAGTCTACTGGACTCTATAGTCTTGCTAACATGCACTTCTAAGATTTTTTCCTAATTCCTATTAGGACTGCAACAGTCGTCTTTAATTCAACACAAGCAATGAACATGGAACCAAACTTGATAAGTATGGTTCTTAAGATCCTCTAGTACTACCTTTTCAAACCCCAAGGTAACTAGGCTCTACAAGTTCAGCAAACACAAAAACTCTGAAATTGTTCTTAACTCTATTAGGCTGCAATAGTGGACTTTTCCTTCAATACAAGTGATGAACATGGAACCAAGACTATCTGTTATGATTTTTAGAACCTTCTAACATCACAATTACGAATCCCTAAAGCAACAAGCATTCATTATAATCTTGCATCTTCAAAATGTCACAACAACACACTAGCCTAAGTGATCAAATTAGACTAAAGTCAATTGGATTGGTCCAAAGATGGGTACCTAGAACAGATGCCGACACTTGGGAGGTTTTTATGGTCTTCAAATACTTTGAATCAATCAAAAACTTGGCCCCAATTCACCCTTGGTCTACTGCTGCATGCATTTCTTCTTCTTGCTAGCTAAATACATACTAAATATTTAGCCTAGGGCATCAATTTTGAAGCTATAGATCAACTCCCCTGACTCTCAATTTTTGGAACCTTATAGTACATTGCCTCAACTTACATTCCACACAATGGCATCGATTCCCAATGGTGAAATAGTAAGTTAAGGCCACATCGTCATACCAGACCCCAATTCTTGTGGTTTTTAGCCCTGCAGTCACAGTTTTCCTTCAAACTCATGCAAATGTTAACCAAACCAAATGAAAATGAAAGGTATTTCATCAAAAAATGTTATGGATTTACTTGATCATAATATGGAAATCGTACATAGCCGTACAACTCAGAGTTTTCTCAGAAAATAGTGGTTTTTCATTCAAAAATTGCTTCAGACAATAACATGTGGTAATCTCCCAACCTCACAGATATCTTACCTCTTAAAAATTGTTCCCTAACTGATCCAACCAATCCAAAATTGGTTGTGGCCATTTGGTAGTGAGTTGCAACAAAATGAGCAACATTTTGAAAAGTTGCATTGACAACATTTTCAAAAATGACAACTTTTTGACAAAACCAACAACACTAACATTTAAGCATCCCACCAAATGGGAAATGACTCCAAACATTCACCAAAGACATAATATGGTCAAACATGACACTTAAAACACTTCGGCAACCTAAAACACAAAATTGCATAAAACACTAGAGATAGTTCAGTGAACTAAGGAGTTATGGTTTATAGATGTACCAATAAAATCCTTGTCCACACAAGATGGACCATTACAAACTAGTAGGATGGTTAGACACATCCATTATTATATTTGGAAAAAAAAACTAAGAAAACTCAAGTCCTAGGTACCCTGCACCACTGATAGCCTCCCACGAATTAATAGTTTAATGTCAACTTAACCTCAATCTAGAACAAAGCTCTTAGCTAGGATTCAAATAATGCGTTCACCATCACCAATAAGATTAGATCCTAGGTTCTCTTTTCATTTGATAGGACCCCAAATTTCATCAATGGTTGTGTTTTATAATTTATTTGTCTCTTCTGACCAGCAATGCCTCCTTTATGTTATTTCTTCTGTATAACCAAATGGATGCCAAAAAGTCAATGTTTATGATTTTGTTTGTGAATGAATTTTGGTTCAGTTAGATTTTGTCGAAGGAACAATCTTCCTAGTTCTTGTGGAAATTGAGACCCATTAAAAAAAAAAATTACACAAGCGTATGTAATTTACTAAAGGCTCCCTTGAAAACATGTAACCATACACAACAATTTGAGAAATCATGTACACGTATATTTCACAAACAACAACAAATTAAACAAACAACAAATTACGCAAGTGTAACCATAGTATATTGAGACCCATTAAACAAACAACAAATTATGCAAGCGTATGTAATTTACTAAAGGTTCCCTTGAAAGCATGTAACCATACATAACAAATTGAGAAATCATGTACACATCTATTTCACAAACAACAACAAATTACGTAAGCATATGTAATTTACTAAAGGCTCCCTTGAAAGCATGTAACCATACACAACAATTTGAGAAATCATGTACACATCAAGTGTATTTATCTTAGTAATTTATTTCAATTAAAACCATGGCTCATGGAAATGCATAAAGTATAAATGCTTACCTTTCCGGATTGGTTCAACTGAGGTATAATTTGAAGGACTGCTAGATGGAATAGCAAAACCTACTCCTGTTGATGTCCCTGTAGCACATACAAAAAGAGAAAAATTGAGCAAACCCTACTCCTCATGAAAATTACGCAAGTGTATGTAATTTACTAAAGGCTCCCTTGAAAGCATGTAACCATACACAACAATTTGAGAAATCGTGTACACATCTATTTCACAAGCAACAACAACAAATTAAACAAACAACAAATTACGCAAGCATAACCATAGTGTATTTGATGACATTAATTTTTCCATTAGTACACTTAGTGAAAAACATTGACAGAGATCATCGGTACAAGCATTACCGGCAGACTACAAGCATTACCGGCAGACAGTGAGCATACCCGATAGAACACAAAGGTCATGAGAAAATGCTAAGTATGGAATTGACTGACGAACACTGACAAGTGTTGCACCGACGAAGTGAACAAGACATCACCGACGGGTCAATAACATAACATTGAGATCGTCACCAACGACACAGTTTTGAGAACAAAACCAAAGGAACAGAAAAGGCATACCTGATGACCAGTTCAAGAAAGGAACACCGATGACAAAGAAAATCTACTGTTAGAACCGATAGTCAATTAGAGAACCCACAAATAGTGGATCTGAGTTTTACACGTCAGATAAAGAAATGTAATTCTATTTATAGAGTTTTAATTTATTTTAAATCATAACTTGAGGGTCAAGCAAGCTTTATGTAAATGTTTTAAAGCATCCTAATGGATCTAAAACATATCTAACTAAAGATCAAGGTCAAGTTTTAAACCTTGGATCTAGAGTTAACTTGCGAAGCGTGAATCGAGAATTGAGCCAAAATCTAGTATAAATAGATGTTAAAATCAATTTTGAGTTATGAATTCATTGTTGTTGATAGCCACGACAAGCATCTAAGGAGAAGAAGGCAGAATTCATGCAAAGTTCAGAAACAGATCATATCAGTTGTCAAGAACACACAGAGGCTACCGACGATCAGACAAAGGTATTATTCAATCACGGAAGGATGATTACTTATACATAGGAAGCTTTATTGGATCTATTATCATAAATTAGAGATTGCTTACATCATCAGATCAAATACTTATGTAGTTGCATTCTTACAAGTGCATCACATCTAAAATCCTTTTGTAGAAGGTTGACTTAACCGTTCTTTACAAATCTCTTAACAGAGTGCACACTTAACAGTGTTGCTAAAGCTTCAAACGAAGTAGATCTTAACAGGTCTC
>MU224798.1:1811103-1826834 GCA_018584345.1 Thuja plicata | reverse complement strand
ATTCCACCTATTTAGGTGGAAGATGATATTCCCATTTTGGGGGCAAAATTGGAATTTCAAAATTCCAATTCCAATTTTTTAGATGGACACAAACATAGAATTAAAATTTCCTAGAATTAGATAATGCTAGTTCCAGTCTAATTCCAGGAAACAAACAGGCCCTTAGTGTGCCTCCTCCTTTCTCTTTCTAATCATATTTCTATCTCGTTCGCTACCAAACTATTCTCATCTACCAGTATGGAGATCAAATCATGTTTTTGAGCCTTACATGTTCCATGTTCCATTGATCCAAAACTTTTTCGATGGAATAGAGAATCGAGCACCATATTTTTGATGGTTTAGACAACTAGGAGTCATGGTCCAAATGGACTATGGTGCTAAGAACTATAGTCCCTCCAAAATGGTCCCAAATTTGAATATGACAACATGTCAATTCCTACCAATTATTATTTGATCTTGATATTTTCATACAACCATTGAAAGGTTAGCTTAGTTTATGAAATACCATGTGAACCCTATACAAGAGAATCCTATCCTCATTCATTATAAATATTCTACATTCTAAAAGTCTTGTAGAGCTATCATTGTGAGTGAATTTTTTTAGTTCTAGGAAGTAAGGAGTAGCAAGTTACAATATTCTTCATGTCAAGGAGCTTTTATGTTTGATATTTTTTAGAGGTGTCATTTTGTAACATCAAAAATTAAATATCTTGTCAAGTTAGTGATAGAATTCATCAAAATAATCAACCTTGAGGTATGATCTTATGATATTTATCTTTGTACTTTAAATTTATTTACCATCATTTTTTTGGGAAGGTTGAATCTTCCCGAGGCATGACTAAGGAAAACCCCTATACAACACAAACACCATTTTTACTCACTTGTGTGTAGGTTCATGGATCTAGAGATTAAAAAAAAATAGATCTAGACAAGGTGGCAAGAAGATTCAAATTCTAAAATAAGGACTGGGATGCTTCTGATTTCTTGACATAATATGCGGTTAGTAAATTAGTCCAATTCTTTCTCAAATATTTTTTATAGGATGCATTAGAGTGGTGTTGTAGTTCCAAATCTTCATACAATATCCTTTTTTGGTCTACTAGGACAATGACACTAAGAAAAGTAATCCTAACATTTGGAGCTTGAATTTCAATGTCAAGTTCTTCTCTTAATCTCATTTCTAGATCTTTTCTCAATATTGTTGTGTCAAAACTACAACTTCTATTCATGTTGATTAGTACTTGATGTTCTATTTTTTTACCTAACTTTATTTAAAATCATATCAAGAAATTAATAATGAGGGAGTGCATCATTCCAAACCACTTTGTATTCATCTCTTGCCTACCTCAGCTTGAAATTCAAAAAGTTTTGATTCCCCTAATGAAAATAAGTGAAATGTGAGTTGGATTAATATCTAGTTTTCAATATTAGACCCACCAAATTTCACCTACCTTTTATTTTGGTGAACCTATCGTGTCTTACCCTTGCATATTTTTTATTGGAAGTTTAATTTTTATTATGGAATTTACAAGATCTAATTGGTTCTCAATTCACACTACATTTCTTATTAGCTACATTTATGAAAATAATGTGTTAGATGATGATTTCTTTGAATTCATATTGCTTAAATTGATCCATTGTATTATAGTGAATATTTTGCATCATAAGGATTTAAAATATGTTCTCTTCATCCACTTGATTTCTTAAATATTTTATGCATACTTCATGTTTCTACATGATTTGATACTCTTAAGTGATTATTGATTATTTGGCATAAATTAAAAATGTATTAGATGTTTCAAGTGCGACCTTTAATAATCCTTTTGGGGATGATATTGAGATGAAAAATCCTTGTACCTCTTCTAGAGTATCCATTAATCATGAGGAAATAATTGATGCCCCTATTAATGATCTCTCTAACATTGATGAATAATTTGGGTGCAATGATGAGTTGTCTTCCAATAAGGTTACTTTGGTGCAAGAGGGGCAATATTCAAATATTGACATCTCAATCATCTTAGAACCTCCTCATTCTCCTAGAGTTTACCTTATACACAAAAACATTATAATACAAGATGATGTTATGCATTTCCTTGATGATATATCACTTAATATAAATTATATGAGGCATATATAATGGTATTCCTCCTTCACATTTGCAAACAAATGAGCTTGGTTTTGGTATCACTTCTAAACAAGGTTATAGTGTACAAGGCATTGGAAAAATGGAACAAGGTATTAAGCTCCATGTAGAGCCTTCTATAGTTAAGGTCGCTTATTAAGGGGGTCGTGAATTCCTACCTCAATTCATTGTTATGTGGCTCTATGCTCAACGCTAAAGTGGTTCAAGTTCCTTCCTTTGTAGTCAAACCAATCCATAGTATGCCATATAGTTTAACTTATCCTCCTATATTTTGAAGTGTGCAATGTCATTTTTTATCCTTTAACCACCTACCATTTCTTTTCAAAGGCTTAGTTTTATCAATCATGTTTCTCTTCTTGGTCCTAAATAGGTAACTCTTTAACATATTGATGAGATTATCTTGATCCATGATGCTTGTAATACTTTTCAAAGTGCCAAGTTCTCCAAAAAGTAGAAAATAAGAGCCTCTTTCACATTTCATAGGTCAAATAAAAAAAATTCAAGTTTAATTATACCGACATTGTAAGGAACTAGACTACTTCAATTTTAGAATAGATTTATAGCTTGAAATCAATAGCCTCTCTTAGAATGTCGTAAACTTATTTTGAATGTAAAGGAACAAATAAAGTGCAGTTCTCAAGCTTTGAAATGGGTTTTGATATTCTATAGTTACAAATCCTAATTGGAATAAAATCCTCCAATTATTTAATAAAATTTCCTGGAGCTAACAATCTACAAATTTTTACCAAAAGAATCCACAATTCAAAGGCCAAGAACATTGGAAACTAATTATCTTTTCTAGTCCAAAAGATAGACCTACACAACCACTCATCCTAAAAGTTTAAAAGTTAGAAAGCCAATTTCAAAAAATCCTTGTGTTTGGGCAGTCACTTCTTAACTGAACAGAAACAATTGTTAACTGGCATATTCAATCTGCACATACAGAAGTTGAAGAACTGACTTACCAGCTTTATTGGAGCTATTTACAATTAAAAGAAAGGGCCCTAACTACAATGGGTGAAAAACCGCATGATATTCTGATAGAGATAGATCCTCCAAAGATTACAAAAACCCTACACTTGCAACGCTGCCCATACAAATAATACAAAATGAAAAGAGAGGTGTGGGATTAGGTTTTTGAAAATTCTAACTCACCTCAAGTGATAGGGTGTTTTTATTTTTGATGATCATTGATGCATTCTGTGTAGAAATCATCTACCAAGGATCGAGAAACATCTTCTAGCATGAAGTTTCAAGGAGTGATCCAAGAGATAGACCCATCACACTCCCAATGCTAGAAAAGATGAATGAAGGAAGATTTGGAATGAGGAAACACCACTGCGGAGAAAAACTTCAAGATAGTTCATGCCCTCCTTCCCTCCCTCGGCTCTGCTTTGCGGAAATGACAAAATGAAATAAAATGAAACCATTTTTTTAAGTTATATGCCCATATTGGTCATAATTACGACGACGTATAATGGTTTTCATAATTCCGACCAACACGGGAATGGATTAAAAAAAATCAAAATTTTCCTTCTATAAACTGACCAAGCAAAACCATTTTAATGCTTGGTCGGAAATGTTGGTCAATTTTGTGGGTCAAATGTACTAGTGTGAGCCAATTTGTATCAGTAGTTAGCCTTTCTTATTTTTGGGTAGTCAGCCCAACCACCGGTAAACCAAACAAAATGAGAAAATTGATGGTGATCCCTTATAAAAATTACCTTAACCAGTGTCACTTTAACATGTGTTCACTTTATTAGAATTAGCTTCTCTATGGTTTTTCCCAGTCTAAGTTTCCACGTAAATTTTGGTGTTCATTGTGTTGATGGTTTTATGCTTTCACGTTTATATCTATTATAAGTTTTTGATTTCACTAAGTATTATCCAAATTAACATAAGTGAAGAAAACTGTTTTTTTATAACTGATTCACCCCCCCTCCTCTCAATTGTTTGACCTGTTCAACAATTGGTATCAAAGCTTTGGTTCCTTAGAGAGAGCTTAGCTACTTGAGGTAGATCTTATGGCAAATAAATTAACCATTCCTATGTTTGATGGATCTGACTATAAATCATGGAAAGAGCAGGTGATACATGATCTCGATCAGTTACACTAATTCAAAGAATGTGGAGACAAAGTATGTTGTTCCTCAAAATGACCTCAATACTCAAGATGAAATCACAACCTATGAGGAAAATGAAAAAGAAAGGTATGCAATTTTCATTCCTTTATCAAAGACAAAGTTAGCTAAATTTATTTCATTGAAGAATTCCTATGAAGTTTGGGAAATTTTTGGTAGAACACTTTTACATTTTTTTTGCCTATATTGGAATATGTGGAGAATATGCCTCAAGTTGGTTTTGACACTCACTAGAGTATTTCAAGAATTTTTATTTTTAATCCTAAAGTAGCACAACGTTTAGAGGCTATATCTTTTAGTCTAACCATTGGATTTCCAATTATCATATATCACTAGAAAGATTGATAACAGATCTACACCATACTTTCGTTCAATCTATAAGATTTGATCTTTTCAACTCAATCTAGGGCTTCTAAGGCCCTGAAAAATACATTTGAAATTTTGATTGAAGAAATTTCCCTAAAAATTTGAATATCTCCCAAATGCCACAAGATATTAGGATAATTCTTTCAACATGAACTCCATTTCATACTTTAGGAGGTCTATGAAAGATTTCATGTAAAACTGACAACTTACTATAAATAGTAACCATGCCAAAATAACCCTTATTAACAACTTACACACACACACACACATATGTATGTATGTATACACATAAATGTATATATGTACATATGTATACACACACATACATACATATAGACACACATATATATACATATGCACACATATATACACATATTGGTTGATGCAAGATTTCTCTTACACCTTGGATGCTCCAGGATTAGACACTCGGGGTAATTTGAGAAGTGACCTTGTCATATTTCATGTATTCAGAGGAAAACCAAGGCGATCAACCTATGCTTGATAGCCATGATGAATCTTTAATAGGTCTTCCTTTCCAATTAACCAAGTACTCTTCTTGTTGCCTATTTATTGTGCTTCTTCCCACACAACTATCTAATATGTCTTCTATCTCCTCCTTATTTGAAGTAGGTGTTAGAATATTCCACTGTGCTTCCACCATCTGTAATATTGCCTTAATGGTACTCTGTCAAGTCTAAAATATTAAACACAGGTGGAATGTCAAGTCCAATTGGAAAATCTACCTCATAAGCATTTCTAGAATCATGCTTCTCCAAGATTTTGCATGGTCAAAATTTATTCATTCAACTTATTATATGTTTCTATTGGAAACCTCTCTTTTTGCAGAAGAACATAACTTCATCACAAATATGAAATTCATTATATCTCGCATTCTGATTACCCTTATCCTTATATTGAACATTTACCTTATCAATTGTGTCTATGGTTGACCTTCATGCTTGTGGAAACTAGCCCATTTTTCCAAATAACCATCATCGTTTCAAATGGACCAAGGCTCTAAAAGTGTTAAAGATGCTCCAACTCTTGTGACAAATTTTTGGGAGGCAATTCAGGGAGATTCTCATGTCAAGCCATAAATTCAAAAGGAACAAGAGATTAAGTTATGGAAGATAATCAATCATTAACTACTCCACAAATTATGTTGGATTCACAAGTCAAAGAGCCTACATCCTCCTAGTCTTAAACAAACGATGGAAAGCCTTGATGAAAACTAGTTAAACAACCTTACAGTTAATTCAAAATGAGAGAATTGCAACGAAAATAATGATAGGAAGTTTAGGATGAATTAATAACAATCCTAACATTCAATTGTAGATAATTACAAGAATTAAGGAATGCCAATCTTATTGATTAATGTTCATAGAAAAATTCATACAATATTTTTCTCAATCCTTAATACTATTTGAGTTTTATAGAGTTTCAACATTACATCTACCTCCAAACACACACTCAGTCATTCCTATCAAACACAAGGGAAAACTTTTGTCCTGTCATTGTTAGTCCCCTATTTCTACGAGTTTTCACCCATCGACTCCCCCTTCATAAATTTTCTCCAATGATAATATCCACTTGTCACGCCTCTTCATTTATGGACTTATCATATACTAGAAATCGATTTAGCCGTTAATCCAACTTGTTAGATACGTTGTTGATTATGTAAGGAAATCAATAATCACTCACATCAGAGAAATAAAATATATTCACGTCTCTCTATAACGAGAAGTGAAAATGGCTTCCAAAATGTAGATTGGCGACATGATATTCCCAATGCAACACCAAATGACAATAAGACCAAACAGAGAATGACAAAAGGCTGCCAAACACCATAAAACTAAAATTGAACCAAAACCAAGAAATAACCGAATGAAAAGTAAACCAAAATTGAAGGGGAGATGCTCCTACATCAGACTCCCCAAGCAGGAAGAAATCACAAGCTCCTACTCATGAAATCCACGATGGAATAACACGTCTTGTTAATCTCAGATTTGGTGAGCCATGAAGCATCTTCAAGAGGATGACCACTCTGTTTCACCAAATACTTAAAGTATTTGTGTCTTTGTGTTTCCTTTCACAATTGGGTACCCAGAATGCATTCTATTTCAGTTGGAGAGAATGAAGTACCCTACTTATTCTCAGTATTTGTAAACTCTTCCTCTATTGCACAATCCTCAACATCTCCCTTATATGGATAGAGGTCTTCTACATTAAAAATAGGAGAGTTTCCAAGGTCTGATGGAAGAGAGATTTCATAGGCATTGTTTGAAAAATTCCTAAGAATCTTACAAGGTCCTACCTTCTTCATTTTTATTTTTTTTTACTCCCTCCTTAAGAAATATCTCTTTTCTAAGGTGATCCATTACAAGGTCTCCATTTTGAAAATGTATTTCCCTTCTCTTTTGATCAACATTTTGTTTGTACTTTTGATTGTGTCCTTCAATGCTTGTCTTAACTTCCTCATGGAGATCATGAATAAATTTAACAAACACTTCACCTGCTTCACTTCGCCTCTCCATACCACCAAGATCCCTTAACTCATACACCCCCCTTGGATTCATTCCATAAACCACATACAAAGGAAAAAACTTGTTACTCTGATTTGGAGAGTCATTGAAAGAAAACTCTATTTGAGTGAATGCCAAATCCCAATTACCAGGAGTCTTACCAGCAATGCACCTTAACATGTTTCCAAGGCCCCGGTTAACAAACTCAGTCTACCCATCTAGTTGTGGATGGTAAGCAGAACTGAAGTTCAAATTAGTGCCCAAATTTTTTCACAGGTCCTCCAAAAATGACCCACAAATTTAGTATCCTAATCAGAAATTATACTCTTAGGAATCTTGTGCAACTTTACAACTTCTTTGAATAACAAATTTTCTATGTTTGTGGCATCACCAATTTTCTTGCAAGGTATAAAATGTACCATCTTTAAAAATCTATCTACAACAACAAAAAAATTGAGTCATTGCCTCTTTGGGTATGAAGTAAACCCAATACAAATTCCAAACTCATTGAATCCCAAGGTCTAGTTGGTACGGGAATTGGCTTGTAGACTTGCATCTTGACTTTTTCCTTTAGTATGCTGACATATCTTGCCTCTTTCCAAAAACCTTCTCACGTCCTCTCACATCTTGGGCCAAAAATAATGAGTACTCAACTATAGATAAGTTGTATCCTGACCAAAGTGTCCAACAAGACTACCACTATGTTTTTCCTTCAACAATGTTTCCCCCATGGACCCCTTAGGATTACACAACATGTTCCCTTTAAATAAAAATCCTTCCAAAATCATAAAATTTGTCCATGGCTCTCTATTCCTGCAAATAGGATCGCTGCAAGCTTCATAAGCTTTCTTTAAATCTACATCATTTGCATATAATTCCTTCAAACTTTTAAAGCCCGCACTGTAAGCTTGAATTTCACACAAAAAAAACATTCTTCCTACTCAAAGCATCAATAACTTTATTCATTTGCCCACTCTTATGTTTCAAAACAATTATAACTTTGGAGATACTCAAACCACTTAGCATGCCTTTGATTAAATTTCTTTTGGTTGTTAATAAACTATAGAGCATGGTTAGCTATGCATATGATGAACTCCTTAGGCAATAAGTAATGTCTCCATTTCTTTAAGGATTGAATCAAAGCATAGAATTCCAAATCATATCAAGAATACGTCATTTTATCTTCATTCAATTTCTCACTAAAGTATGCTACCAGTTTACCCTCTTGACTTGGGACTAGCCCAATGGCCAACCCACTAGCATCACTCTCTAATTGAAACACGTCAAAATCTAGTAAAGCAAGAATGGGTTGTTAAATCACCTTCTTCTTAAGAAATCTAAAACTTTCTTCAACCTCCTTAGTCCAAACAAATGGCCTTTTACTCCCCACAATAGTCTCAAGAATAGGTGCCACTTCATGACTAAAATTTCTTATAAATGTTCTATAAAAACTAGAAAGACCATGGAATATCTATACCTCCATTATATTTATTGGTGTTGGAAAATCAAGGATGGCTTGTACCTTCTGCTTATCCATCTTTAGCCCATCTTTGGACACCACAAAACCCAAGTTAATCAGCTTGGTCTGCATAAACACACACTTTTTCAAGTTGATCTACAATTTCTCTTCATGTAGCCTTTTAAAAACCTGCCTCAAATGCTCTATATGCTCTTCCTTAGATCTGCTAAACACCAAAATATCATCCAAATACAAAATTACAAATTTCCCAAGGAATGTTTTCAAGACCTCATTCATTAGTCTCATAAAAGTGTTGGGTGCATTAGACAACCCAAAAGGCATAACCAGCCATTCATACAAACCATCACTAGTTTTAAAATTTGTCTTCCATTCATCCCCTAGTCTGATCCTTATTTTATGGTAGCCACTCTTCAAATCTATCTCAAGGAAAAGTATATAGAATCACTTAATCAATCCATAACTAGATCTTCTATTCTAGGAATAGGAAACCTATATCTTATAGTGATCTTGTTAATAGCCCTTAAATCAATACACATACACCATTCCTCTCCTTTCTTTGGTGCAAGTACAATGAGAACAACACAAGGACTAAGGCTCTCTCTTATCAATCCCTTCTTCAAGAGGTCCTCCACTTATTTTCGTATCTCTTCATTTTCCATAGGTATCAACCTATAGACAACTTTGTTAGGCAACCTAGCCCCCAGAATCAAATCTATATGATGGCTTATATTTCTCATGGGTAGAAATTTATTAGGCAAATCAGATGCAACAATTTCCCTATGTTCACTCAAAATATATTGCACTTCAAGAGGCAAATCATCAAGCTTTGTAGTGGTAATTATGCTTCTCAGTTTGAGAACCAAAGAAAATCCTACTTCCTCCTGCAAATCATGTAAGAACTCTTTACCACTCATTATCAAATTACCTTACTACTCTTTTGTTGCTATAGTCCTTTCCTTTCTCCCTTATATGGGTAGCAAGGTGTGATTTTCTCCATCCTTCTCAATGGTATATGTGTTCTCCTTTCCAGCATGTACTGCCTTCCTATCAAATTGTCATGGCCTTCCAAGAAACACATGGCACACGTCCATAGACATTATATCATAAAGTACACAATCTATAGAATTTCCTATTTGGAAATCCACATAGGTCTTCTCATTAACTAACAATTGATGTCTTTTTTGCAACCAAGATACTTTGTATGGTAAAGGATGTTTAATTATATTTAGTTCTAACTTATCTACCATTTTTGTTGTTATAATATTATCTGTAGTTTCACTATCTATTATTACCTTGCAGCATTTACCTTTGGACTTACACTTGGTTTTAAACAAGGTTCTCTGGACTGGTTCATGGCTTTCCTTTTGGGGCTTTAACAAAACCCTTTTTAGCATCAATCATTCACCCCATTTTGGTTCATCCTTGTGGTGAACAAATGGTGACTTCACACTTTCTTGATCAACATGAACAATCTGATTACTCCTTTCATTCTTAGAATATCCACCTTGAGACGCTTATGAGCACTCCCAACTTTTGTGGCCATACTGATTGCATTTGAAACACTTCCCTGCAAATCCTCTACCTCTACCTTATGAACCACCTCTACCATAGAATCTTCCCCCTCTATTTTGGAAACCTCCTCTATCACTAGGGGAGAGGACCTGGTAGTTGAGCGTGTTCTAATAGTTGTGATAGTAATTGTTAATTAAATACCCATACTTGTTGATTTAATATCCAATATTTTTAACAACATTGTACCAATATTTATGACTTTAAAGTTGCTTTTGCTAATGATGACTACCCATAATTGAATGAAATGTGTCCCTTTTCCTAAAAAGTAACCAATAGTGTGATGCCACATCAGCTATACAAGTATGGTGGTCCCTAATGCACTACGATTGGTCTCACCTTTTTTTTTGGCTGTTTTGGACACATTGGCAAAAGCATGCTGATGTGGCATCGTATTTGATGATGTGGCCTTGAAACCTTAGTTATAAGCAGGGGACTTGCCAAGTAAGCTGTTGTAAAAAAATGGGAATGATTTGAAATTTCCATGTAGGATTTTGAGAACCGCGAAGTTAGGTTGCTCAACTACCGGGTCCTCTCCCCTACTTGTTGTTCACACTTCCATTCTTCAAACTGAAATTACGCAGCCGTAATGTTCAAAAAAACCACTCATATTATTTTGAAATTTGTATCTTGGAAATTAGTGGATGCTCAAGATAAAGAAAATAAGGGTTTGTAAATTTGCACTTTGTAACATAAGGGCACTTCTATGTATATTTCTTTAGTTATGGTCTTGAGGGCCTTTCTTCATGTTAGGAAACTATGAAATCTTTTGAATCTTCCTCTTATGTATCTGCTCATTCGCACGCCACAAATTTATAATTTGAAGTTTGTTATTAAACCAGAGAGCTTTCATAGATATGATTTAAATGTTGAAACCCTTAATGGCTTGATATTTTGTGCATTCGTACCTTGGAGCTTTCAAACTCGTTGTGCTCGAGCTACCTGTGGACATGCTTTTGTATATTCTCTGCATTCTATTATTGTATTTGTTCATGAAGCTTCAACAGGGTCTACTGGAAAACGCGTTGGTTTTATTTCCTGATACATTGACGGTATTTGAGGCTTTATAACTTGGTCGAGGTTGTTGGACCTCTTGTTAACTTTGTACAGAAACCGTGGTTTTCTGGGCACATCTCTGACACAGTCTTTTTCTGATAAACATAAGGCCCAAGATTTCTTTGTATCTAGGCTATCCCTTATTGTCGTGGCTTTATTAACAAAGAAAGCTTTTGGAAACATTTATGTATCTTCAATGTATATTGTTGCTCACTCTGATTACACATTACTGTCATTAGGTTGTCATTGATTCCATTAAAATCACATACTTGAATTTTGGCTCACATACTGATTTTCTACATACTGTTCTTGTTTAATCAGTGGCATTGACTATGGTGTACAGTAATAGCCTCATTGGTATGCCCAATATTTGTGATTGCTCTCATTGTCATATTGATGTTGATGTTGCATATGCCCTTTTGAATCTCATGTTGTTTTAATAATAATATCTTTGTAGCTTGAAACTTAAAGAATAGATTAAAATCCCGTGCATTCAAACATACTGGAAAAGATTGAGGTTTTTGAAAACTCTGTTTCTTCATGTTATAGTTGGGTTCTTGAAACAACATACCACCATCACTTCCATTTGAAAACTTCACTGTAACAGCCCTGTCTAATGTTGGCATTTATTGTTTTTTGTGACTTTTGATGCTCTCATGATGCATGGACTTGATCATTAATAACTGTCAGACAACAAATAAGGTTTGCTTTTAAAATATGCTACATACTTGACAATCATTCCTAATTTTAACCTGATTGCTGGCTGATTACATCTGTATATGAGTGTCATGACAACCCCTTCATAAAATGGCCATGTATTGTTGTTCCATCTCTCAAATGCAACTGTTTTTTTGTATGATTGCTTCTCTTATTAACTTCATGGAAAACTTGTTCTTTCCAATGCATTGTCTTTATAACTGTAACATGCTTTGATATTGAAGTCACTTCTTGCTTTAATAAGCCTCATGAAGTAACAGTTGTCCATGTGGATCTTTCATGCTGATTCTATTGATGTACTTAGCTGCATACATGTTACTTGATACCACTTAGCAGATGTTGACAACAATATCATGCTATAATTAATGGGCTTTGTTTCTGTCATTTTTGTTGATGTTTTGTAGCTGTTTTGATGTTCTTGTGAATTCTTGTCTCGTCAAATCAGAATTATATACTTCATTTGTTATCTGATATCATGCTCATGTATTATATATCTGCACCTAATCAGATGACTTTCTGGTGCACTAAGATCTTTGATCTTATGTTGTAAATAGCATAGATAACTGCTCATACACTGCTTGTAGCAAGCTATTCTATTTCAATTATAGCATATATCCTCTTATATCATTACTATACCTTGCATCTTTTGATTTGTCCTTTGTTTCTAAGAATTGCATCTTTAGAAGCTTTTGATCCTTGACTCGAGTGATTTCTTTTTTTTAAATACTCCTTTCTTGAATCTGATTAGATGAACATACAGGGCTAATGTCATTTCTTCTGCTCTTTGATTACCTGTAGCTTGATCCTTACAAATGTGTGACCTTGAATCTGAACCATTTGATGATCTTTTTTCAGAATCCAGGATGCCAAAAATGTACATCTTTACTTGTTCATTTATGATTGTTTCGTGATCTTTATTTTCATTATAAGTGGTCATTGTTGTGGCTCTTTACAACAATTGTACCTTGCACTTATGCTTTATGCTTTGTTGAAATTGATGAAGTTGTGATACTTCCTTGATGACACATAATTGTCATACTTAATCTGCTCATTGTTCAATGTACTTATCATGATGACATTGTCCTTACTACTCTGATACTTCTTTGTTGCTACAAACTGCAATGACCCCATCCAGTAATTGATCTTTGTAGTCCCTTGAGCTAAACCAGAAGGTTTCACAACATAATGTCATGTCCCTTCAACAGCTAATTGAACCTTTGTCCTTCGCTGATTAAACTAGAAGGTTCCGCACCATAAAGATGTGTCCCTTCAACAGTTCATTAGTTATTTGTCCTTCGCTGCTCCAAGTTGGTGCACGTTGGGCTCAACCCATATGGGAGCCACATTTACCCCACATGCATGATCTTCAAATAATGAACCTATACATGCACATGAAGAAAACACGTCTCTACCTTCCTTTTTTTATTCCTTTTCTGCATTTAGATATGTATTTGTATTTCTTTCATTACTAGAGATAGGTGTTAGTTTCATTATTGCTTAGTCTCTTGTAGACTAACACCATCTTTTCACATCTTACAGAAACTTCTAGGAGTGGGATCCCCTTTTCAACCAGTCAACCATGGGCACTACATATCAGCATCTGTCATTCCTTCCAAGCAATGACGGACCTATTCCTTATCTTTGATCTTGACTTCCATACATATGCATGTCTTTTGCATAGTTTTTATAGCTTATACATGGCTTGTGTGGATTTTTCTGTATTGTACTTATTTTAGTATCAAAAGAATGTGTAATATTGAAAACATATATATCATATTTTAGTTTTGAAATACATTTGAAAAACAATGAAATAATTCTTTCAATTTTGTATTTATTTTCAATTCAACACATCACTATATTTCTTTGCATTTACAGTAGTCTAGCAAACAAAATCTCTAATAAACTTTGTCAACCAAATGTGTACCTTAATCAGATGTAGAATGCAGCCATCTCTACCTGTTTTGAGTTGTAGATGAAAAATAGGTAACAATAACAATATTTCAAATCTTAACAAATTTATTGATCACGTCGACAAAATAAATGGAGTATCAAAATTTTATAGATTCTACCTAGTTGGAAGGTCGTTTAGCCTTCCTCAACAACCCTAGATAAGAGAAAACCCCTTGCCTACTTATACATTTACAACTATGACATGGATTCTTTCAATTGGTCTTTGCTTGCAAACATTTTTCCATGCACTTGAACAAACCTTCTACGATCTAAACATCAATCTGTTTGAATTTCATCTTGTAGAAAAATGATGGACTGAGAAAGTATCCTACATCATGGAGAGGAGAGTGTATCTGCCTATCCCATCTCCTATCAATTATGACTCATAACGACATATGCCTATCCTTGTCATTTTAAAACCTACCCTTCATCACCTCCTTGGCCCTATCCATAGCCTCATACAAATATCTCATTGGGGATTTATCCCCATCTACTAGTCTCAAGACTTTTACTAGAGGCTCTAAAAATTGTATTACTTGTTCAATCGCATCCCAAAAACAAAAATAATACATGTACTCTACCGCTGCCATGCCATCTCTTGGATTTGAGAAGCCTGAGTCCATCAACTCGACTAAACAAACATTTGTCTCAAGTTCATTTTTTGTTGAAATAGAGTGTGTAGTGCAAGGAAGTGTGTTACAAACCTTGTCATCCCTAGTCAAACTAGCTCCTTTCCCTCTATGAAATGGTGCACCATACTCAAAAGTCTTGTGTGATTGTACATAAATTTAGTAACCATGTGAACCTTCTACAATGCTTCCTTAACCCATTTAATTTTTCCAATGTCTTTTAGGGTTATATCAAGGCAATGTGATGCACATGGGGTAAAAAATATGGCAACACAAGCAGTAGCATTGCCTGTAATAAATTGAACCACATTTTGTATTCCCACATCCATGACTATTGAGTCATACATCTCAAACAATGCAGTTGCAATTTTCATTATATCTCATGCATACACAGATTGCAAAAATATAGTGTCTCTATCACAAGCGAGGAGGAAGTTGATGAGAGTTTGGTTCCTTCTATATGTCCATCATGATGCCTAACTAAAGCTCTTGAACAAATCGTGAACATCTTTTATTGTGTCATCTGGCATACCAACCCTCATTGTATCGTAATATGGGGCTTTAAACCCAAGCCCTACAACTGCAACGACATCCATCATAGCTTGCCAATATGGAGATCTACAAGCATGGAATGCCAAGGTAGAAGAGAACCAAAATTTTGAAAATGACTTCTTTGCATGTTCATGGACATTTTTCCTCCACCCCATACTCTCTAAAGTGGTTTGTGATCCTGGTGTAGTACAAGGTCAATCTGAAGAATTCATTGATGTTCCCTCAACTTGTGTTTGGGACGCATCCTATAGAAGTAGGTGTTCTCCCAGTAGTCCCAGATCCTCTTTTTGGGATCATAATTATATTCTTCAAGTACCTTTGCCAAAGTTAGGAGTTCGCTAAAAGAGATAAACATAGCTTAGCAAAATTTATTCATAAAAAAGTTCTCGACCATATTCTAATTGTTAGACATTGTATATTCATGTTAGGAATTTCATGTGAGTATATCAGACTTGCAATGAGATACCCTCCTACTTTTCATCTCTAGGTTGCTATGCTCTTCTTGTAGGGTGTTGAAAATGTTGTCATTGATGTCAAAGGTTAATGATCAAGGTCGTATAAATTTTGGAAGATTACTCAAAGTAATAGAGAATTGGGATGAGTTGC
>MU224798.1:1756311-1803799 GCA_018584345.1 Thuja plicata | reverse complement strand
TCCCATGAAGGGACATGTCTCTCCTAGCCTCATTCCTAATATAAATGAAAGAGAGATTGTTGCATTTGGAAAACACATACAACATAGAGTGTTATTACATTTGCAGCTATCCTAAAAACTTAACAGCTTCAAATAGGGAATCAACCCAAAAATGAAGGGGAAGATAGGGGAGTCTTACCCAAATCAGAATCTTGTTAAAGATTTTGGAAGAGGAGGAGAAATCAGGAAACCAGGGTTTCATGACCAGCAAATAATGATTATCCCAAGAGAAAGAATTATTGCACATAATCAACTTTCAATCTTTAGCATTATCAAATTTTGTAGTAAAAGAACCCTTTGCCATAGGGAAAATATGAACAGTACCAGAAATAATAGGTTCCCAATGAGCGGAGATCCACCGGTGCAAGTCAACAAGACTCGGCCACAAACCCAAGAAGCGACAAATCACACCACGGGAAGAAAATTCAGATGATGCAAACTCAATATCATCCACCGCTTCCTCATCCAAGTTGATCTGGACAGGGTTCGAGATAGGGATAGGTTTCTTACCCGCACCACCACCAATCCCAACCCCGTCAAATCGAATTGTTAAGGCCCCAATAGAAACCATACCAGCATAGGATAATGTCCCCTTAGGTACAGAAGCACCACCAAGAGGAATAGAACCAAATGTAGAACCCCCAGTAGACCGAGAGACACTTGCAGACTGAAATCCAGCAGCCTGTGAAGCCTCCAGCACCCCATCAACAGCTACCGACGACACACCAACAAACACTCCGACTACCAACGAAATCCTTCCAGCCGACTGCAAAACTGCCGACAAAGATCCAACTGCCTGCAAAACCTCCAGCGCCCCCTCAGCAGCTACCGAGGACACACCTATGGAAACACCAGCGGCCGACGAGAACCTTCCAGCCAACTGCAAAACACCATCTAAAGAAACCCTAGCCGACAGCACTCCGACAGTCGGCGAAAAAACTGTTAGCAAAATACCAGCCGCCTATGAAACCTCCCGCGCCCCCTCAGCAGCTACCAACGACTCACCAGCGGAAACACTAGAGGCCGACGAGAACCTTCCAGCCAACTGCAAAACACCATCGGAAGGAAAAACCCTAGCTGAAGCCATTGGAAAACGGAAATTGTTAATGTAGACAAAGTTTTGTTAATGGAAAGGTGACCTTTGTCATAATAAATTCTTGTAAAAATTGGATTTGTGGTCCAGTTAAAAGTCTAATGTTGCTACTTATTTTCTACAAGTAAATGAAGTTGTTAACAATATTAAGGGTTTAGGAGATAAGGTTGAGGAGTCCACTGTTGTTCAGAAAATTTTAAGCTCTCTTTGTTTTTTGATGCAATGGTTTCAGTGATTGAAGAGATGAAAGAATTTGATAAGTTGACTATTGATAAGATTCATGACATTCTAACAGCCTATGAGATGAGAACAAACTTTGATTCTTCATCCAAAAAGGAGGCAATCTTCACAGTTTCAAAGAAAAAGACAACTAGTGTGTATCTAGTGAAAGTTCTGATGGAGAGTCTAATTTTGAAGAGGCACATTTCATGAGGAAGTTGAAGAAATTTTTGGGTAGATATAAAGGCAAGTTGCATTTCAAGTGCTTTGACTGTGGTAAAGTAGGGTATTTTGCAGCTAAATTTCTATATGCAAAAAAGTGAGGACAACAACTATGAAAAGAAGCCTAAGTCCAACAAGAAGAATTATAAGGGAAAATAGAATAAGTTCCAAAAATAAAAAACGAGTCTCTATTTAGAGGAAGTCAATAGTTCATTTGATGTTAGTGATGACGAGTCCTTAAGTGGAAAATTTAGTTAATGGCCATAGAAGAAGGGAAATGGTTATCCAACACCTAAAATGCATTAAACATCTCTTATAATGTATAAGAGATATTTATTTCTTAGTACATTTTAGGTGTTGGATAGACATTGCCTACAAGTACGTGATGAAAATCAAGCATACGAAGATCATACTGATGAATAAGAAGTAGATCTTGAAGACGAGCTAATAAGTGCATTAAATGAAATCAAAAGACTTAGAAAGAAAAATCAAAACGTTGCTACAAGAAAAGAATGAGGCAAAAAACAAGACATCTCAAGCTCTTGGAGAAGCAGAAAAAATTGATTGTTTTTTTTAGCAAAACGCAATAAGTGTAATATATTAGATAAATAGAAAATACATATGGAGACAACAAAGGAGCAGACTAGAATATGAGGGTCCCTACAAACAAAGTGATAGAGGCCACACCATGGGCGGGGAAGCATCCACCAAACCTCAACACACTCAGAGACGAAGATATTACATAGGATTTAAACAACACATAGAGGAAGGAGAGCTAAGCATAAGACCACAAAGAAGAGAAAAAGAACAAGTATCTGGATAGGCCCCTTTGGACCAAAGCTATATTTCCTCAAGCTTAGTGAAAAAAAGCACGAGACCAAAGTAGTCCCACAACATATATTTCTCCTCAAGTGTAAAAAACTCCTCATTATTCCCGTGAAAGATGCTCATTATGCCCGTGAAAATTGATTGTTGATTTGAAGGTTTAGGTTGAAGAAGCAAAGAATATAGAAGAATAAATCAAAAAATAGCTCTCAAAGAAAAAAAATTGTGAAAGACTTATAATGTAATTGTTTTACTTAGAAAGTTTAGATAAATCTTTGATGCATTTGAATCATCGGAAGATATATCAAAAAACTTCCATGTCCTTGGACAAGGTCATTGGCTCACAAAGATCATCTACTGATAAAGGTGGAGTTGGTCTTGAAGAAGGTCAAAGTTCCAAGTTTACAAAAGAAGAACAACAAAAGGCCAACATTGATAGCTAAAAGTATTCATCATCAAAATTAGAAATAATACTTTCAAAAAGTCTCTTATCTCAAGATAAGCAAGTATGAATAGGTTTAATAATTCTTTCTTGTATGTTTATTGTTTCTCTTACAATTATTTGAACACAAGGCAGTCAATTATAGAATATTTGCAAGAAATGATTTTAGACTTATGAGTAGGAATTCTTTCGCTCCTCCAAGAAACTGCAATGTTGTATGTTATAAATGTAATAAATTTGGTCATATCGCAAAAGTTTGTAAAAGTGAAATGACAGATTTCTCCCAGGTGAACAAGAAAGCTTAAACCACAGGAGGTTATAAAAGTTTAGAGGAAGAAGAAGAAAGAAGTGTCAATGGAATCTCTATTTGTGCAAACAATTGTTTGTGCACAAAACGAAAATGAAAAATGGTATATTGACAATAGTTGTTCTAGGCAAATGACTGGAGACAAAAGCAAGTTATTTACTCTCAGAAGCACTAATGGAGGTAAGGTAAGATTTAGTGGAAATACATCTGCAAAAATCAAAGGTAATTGTACACTTGTTTTGAATGATGGTGAAAAGTTGAGAATGTCTTATATGTAGAAAGTTTGAAACACAATCTATTAAGTATGAGTCAATTGTGTGATCAAGGACACAATTTGGTTTTCAATCCAGAGTTATGAAATTAGTAAAGATGGTAAACATATTGTTGATGTAAACAGGGCAACTAACAATCCATACATTCTTAATGATATCAAGGGGTATAAGTTGGGAGTGATTCTACTCCATCATTGAATTATTGGTTGCACTTAAGGGAAGCTTTTATTGTCATATTCTTTTAGCCCCATTTCAATTATGTTGGTTGGTTTTAGTCATTGATGTCAAAAGGGTAGAAATAAGTTAAGGGGAGTAGCTTTATTTTAGTTTCAGATAAAGTTGTCATCAATGACAGAGAGGGAGATTGTTGAATATGTTGTCATTAATGTTAAAAGTTATGATCAAAGTCATAAATTTTGGAGAATTAATCGAAGTAATAGAAAATTGGGATGAGTTTCTTGGTTGTCTAATTATGTTGCTTGAGTTGCTTGGTTGTGTGGTGGAGCTAATTGGTTACTTGCTTGAGCTACTTGGTTATCTAGTTGAGCGACTTGAACTACTTGATGGGTGTTTGAGTTGCTTGGTTGTCTAATTGAGCTACTTGGGTGTCTGTTTGAGTTGGTTCGTAATCTACTTGTGACTGTTTAACAACTTCATCCTCTTGTGTGCCAAGTAAGATTGGTGTGTCATCAAGTTTGTTAAAAAAATGACTCCTCCAAAATCTCCATCAATCATACACTCTACACACTTATAAATGTTTGGTGCTTTTCTTTGGGAACAAAATTACTAACTCATTCACTCTTTTTGGGATCTATTGGCTTAGTGGAGGTGACTCGTTTACATCTACAACTATGTAACACTTTGAACTACAAAAGGGGGAATTGTCTTAAAAAAATATTTTACAGAACCAATTTAAAAAGTTGTTAGACATGATGGTTTCTTTCTCTTGATAATGTAGCAGATTATTTATTTATGTGTTAAGGTGTCATATTAGAGTTGCACAACATTTTTTTTTAGTGTTGTGAAGATGGCAGAGGAGGAAATTGTGCACATGGTTTCTTGCGTAGCAAGCAATTAGAGAAGTTGGACGTTACTTTCTCCACAGCAGGGAAAGATGTGATTGATGGAGTTGGGTTTTTTGAAAACAGTTAAGGCATTGAGTAGTGGGACGGAATATGTAAGTTATATTTTTGAGTCATTCATATCAATTCATGCAAGGTTTTGGTGTAGTGCTTGATTTTTGCATTAACATATAATGACCTCTCTTGTGAGAAGCATGGGTGTCCATTATGTTGTTGGTGTTATTCTAGAATAGAGTCGAGCATAAGGGAGATTATTTTTGAAGGATGTGTGCATTTTAGGATGTCGAGCTTAATATCTACATATATTTTGTGTCAATCTGATTTCATAGAGGAGACAAAACTTCTTGTGTGTGCAACATTGAATATTCTTCCTTAGACTAGTTGTTTTTCAGTTATTCACTGAGTTTATCAAGCGTGTTTGTGCCTTTTGTGTTGCTGAAAGCTGATGTTAGTAATTGGTTTTTATATTGATTATGAAGGAGTTGGTTTGGATGTAAGTACTATGTGTGTTCTAAAATTCATTGAGTTTTGCAATTGAGTTGATGCTCAAACTGAGGTTGGTGCCTCAACTGGTTGGAGTTGGTGCTTAAGGAGAGTTGGTGCTCACTTTTGTAATATGGGTTGGTGGCCATTTCATTTATAAAACCTATTGATGTGTTGTGGTTTTTAACCCAAAAGGGTTTCCCGCATGATTGTCGATGGTTGTTCTCTTTATTCTATATTTTCCCTCCTGCTAATAAAATCAATAATATAGCATATCCTAAAATCATAACAAATTGCACCTGCTGATTATTCAGAACCTCAATCACAAAATAATATTCCAGGGCCACCAGCCCTATTTTTCCAGATTTCCTATGTAAAACCATATTAGAGTATAAATTTTGAAATCACCTCTTAGAGTTTAAAACTTGACTTTGAAAGTAAGTTTTCAGTTTGCTTGTGCACTATATTTTTCTGCCTCTCTAGACTTGTAGTGTAAAAAATGCAAAATAATTGAGAATCACTTTTGAGAAACTCCAGAAAAAGGAACAGAAATGTGATAGAGCAATTACTTGTGATCAATCGCGAATTTTTTAAGAGTTCTGCTACCATGATTTCAACAACCCTCCTGCTAATCAGATCAAATCTAAAATCATAACAGAATACACTTTACTGATTATTTTAGAACCTCGATTATACTCCAGGGTTTGGGTCTCGTCTGGACTTATATCTATATAAGTTCAATATTTTATTTGCTGTCATGCATTTTCATTTGCGGCAATAGCCAGACATGATTCTGTAATCTTGTGGTCCTTTATTGAATTCTTACAGGGAATATTTCATAACCAAGCCATCCTACTAGGTAGAGTTTTTAATTACTCACTCCTGCAATTTCAGGTCTGACATGCACAGATTGTGAAAAAAAATGATGGTTGCATGGGAAATATGGTGCACTATGGTAAAAATCTGGTTTAATACAAATCTATTTATGTCTAGTTGCTTGCACTGCCAGTGAATGTCCATTTGTGTTCCAGCCTTGAAGAACAATCTTCGGTACTGTACCTGTAGGGACTTCGAATGTAATATCCATAGGCAACACCTCGCCAGGAACTAAAGAGAAGTAGTTGTCTGAGTAATGGACAGGGAGTATGCGTTCATCTTCTCCTGTTTTAGGATTCTTGGTAGCAGCATGTACAGCAAAATGAAGAAAAAATGCAACCCCTGAGTGGTCCCCTTTGGCCTCTGCCACATGCATTTGTTTTTCCTCCCTTGTATAAACACAACTTGATATCCTTGAAAGCAGTCCTTCCATTTTCTCATTTACAGGTTCCATTTTCGTATTAATATTCTCAGTTTTAATGAATTCCTGTTGGTTGTGATGGTGTTCAATATTAAGGAAAGAATGACCTTCAGATAACGAATCTTTTGAGAGGTTATGCACTTTCATTTCAGCTTTATATGTTTGTCCTACCAAAGTTACTTTGGCAGATGTCCGTATTGGAACTCTTTTAGATCTATATGCCTCTAGTGGCTTGTAGTCTCCACCTGCCAAATGGAGCCAATAAAAGTTCCTAGATAAAATGTTTGAGTTCGACTTATCTAGAAGCTTGAGGAGAAGAAAATAAACAGGCTTTGCATTCTTTGTCTTTGGATACTCCATTTCAAAAACTGGAAGTGTCTTTTTTGGTGGCACTGATAAGCTTTTACTAAGTTTGTGGTACGGGCAACTCCCTTCCAGTTCCCATACTGATGTATCCACTATTACTCCTGAAAGGGGACTTGATGTCGTATTCACAATCTGAAAAATAAAAATGGAAGTTAACTTCACATGTTTCTCGGATCAATTGCTGGAAGGAGAAATAAAACTCATGAAGATACAGACAGAAAATAATTGATGACCTCAAAATTACCTCAACAAAATATGTTGCTAGATTAAGTTGAACATGAATAGGCTCTGCAGCCGAACGGGCCCCAAAGAATCCTGCAGTCTGATCATGAAAATGGTCATAAAATTGACCCCTTAGACCCGTCCATGGGTTTTGAGTTTTCCAAATTAGCACACCCGTATATTTTGTCCACATCCGTGATGTCCACCCTTCCAAAAGTGCCCTATACTGAATATAATTAACAAGTTGTGCCTGGAAAAATATCAGAGAACTGTGCAAGTTAGATAACCTTCAATTATAGCAATCTCTAGTTTTTAAAAAGAATAAAAAATAACAAGTTTGGCTTACCTTTTCACAGAAATCATCTAGATTTTTTGGCTCTCCGTACATTTCAATTTGATTATGGACCTTTCCTGGTTTAGAATATGGTATATACTTGTGATAGTCCCAAACAGGATTTGGCACTTCGCTAATGTATCCATCTGAGAGCTGAAAGAGCGGGATTTGCCATGATTCTTGAGGCATTGATCTTCTTATGGTGGCCGCAACTGGAATCCCTACAGAACCTACCTCTGGGTTAAACCCATATTTGTAAAAGTTGTCCTTGAAAAAGTCTTCTGGATACTGGATTTCATAAGGTCCATCTGTAAATTCTCCTTTTCCATCTGCAAATCCATCCCATAATGATCCCTGGATGTATAAACGAGTCCCATCCAGGTATCGGCTAGGATCTTCATGAGATTTGGTCCATGAATATGATTCCATCAAATTTGTGTCAAGTCCAGGTAACTTAAAGAAAGGATGCAGCTTAAGGTCATTCTTTAGAGCTATATTAATGTCCTCTGGTGGGTGTTGCTCATTACCTCCAACCCATAAGGCCAAGCTTGCATGGTTGCGCAAGAGCTTGATTGTATCCCTCGCACATTCAAGAAACAGGTTATGATCCAGTGGCCCATTTGGATTTGAAACAGGTACACCACGCCCATCAACATCTCCAGTTATCCAAAACTCTTGCCACACCTGCAGCAAGGTACATTTTATTTCAGTGGCATGTTAAGATGTATATAGGAATTTTTGACATCACAATAAAATTTGCATGCTAAAATTTGTTGGGTTGAATCACACAAAATGTGCTCACCAAAAAGTTTTATTTATACTAGGATTAGTGTGAACATTCCTACTTTCCAAAGCATCTGAGTGGAAAACAAATAACATGTTTTGTCCACAAGCTATAGTAAAATACAAGAAAACATTTTAAAAATGATTAATTAATTATATAGTTATCTGTTCAATGAATTTGTTGTTTCTCCCACCTACCTCCTCCTTGCCCATGCCCTCTCCAACCTCACACCAGACCTCACGAACTAACCTTACCAGCAAGATCACACCCCAATCAACCAAATAGCTAATCTGATTAAAAGTCAACCCCAATAAAAAACACGCTCTCCTCAGAAAAGCAGCTCAAGTCCAATTCTGGCTCTAAGTTCAATCCTGCAGTTTCTAATTAGAAGAAACAAAACTGCAAAGAATACTTGCTCCAAAATACTCATCACCGTGCTCATAGAATGACAACACTCATCACCGTGCTCATAGAATGACAACTTGTCAAAATTTTCATAATAAAAAAGAATGGTTCCTACCTAAGGAGTGAAACCCTGCCCTGGTAAAAAATTTCAGTGGATGTTCAAATAAAATACAGGCTATATATACCTGCTCAAGGATAAAGCCCTAATATGCAGATAAATGGAATCTTTCGAAACCTGCTGGTTCTGGGGACATAATGATATCCAAAGGGGATGCGTTGGTCAAACCGTGAGAAAGATCATGCCTCTCCCAAGGTGAGCCATGCCATAAAAATGTCAAGGATTTTTGAGAAACCATGGTTTCCTACGTTCAACCCAAGCAAAACTCCCACACCCCCCCTGGTGAATATTAGCAAGACTACTCTCTCAGGATAATAGGTGATGCTATCTTCACAAAGAAACGGAGAGTTCTCAATTACACTCAATTCCATGTCAACATGTAATTGAAGAAGCCATTACCTATGTTGTCCTTTCGGATTTGGGTTTGAAATTCTTTCAATATTTTTTTGAGTTGAGTTCGGATTCGTTTTGGGTTCGTCTGTACAAGAATATATATATATATATATATATGCAGCAGCAAATAAGTTCATACACCACTATGCTAATAGTAATATTAAAGCAACATAGCAAAATACACCACCATATCAATGTTTCAGTTCAAAAACAATAATGTCAACATTAATAATCAGCCATCACTGATCAAATATCATCAAAAACCATCGAACAAATCATCATCATTCATTCACAAATACACAAATGACATATAAAACAAATGCACAAATGACATATATAACAACATTTTTTGCCTTTTTAGTGGTCACTTTTAGGGTTGGAGGCTCAATTAGACCAAATTTGGCAAAAAAAACTTTTAATCTATAATTTAATATTTTTGCTATAATTTAATATTTTATAGAAAATCTGAAAATATAATGACATTGAGTTTTCAAAACAAGAACAGTGATAAAGTTTACTGTCAACCATTAACTTTGAAGATTAAGTACACAAATTGAAATGTCATACAATCATTGTATCAAATGATCAAACTGATTACTGATTACATATTGAAATAAAACTGATAAACAGTAAGCTGATACGCAAACAAAAAACTGAAATATTAATCAAGGTCCTTAGCTATTATGATGCTCTCCTTCGAGTACCCACTGAGTACCCAGTACTTGGGTACATGTACCAGTACCCGGTACGCACCCCAAGGGTATGGGTACGAGTACCCATGCAACATAGTTATATAATATATTTGTTCAAAAGTTAAAACATATATTATTTTTACTATAATTTAAAATTGTGATCAAGATTTGAAAATGAAAATTAGGAAAATTGTGAAAGTTGATTCAACAATGCCTCAATGCCCTAGTTTTTGTGCAATACAACCTTCAACTTCATACAAGAAAGGTGGAGAACACACCTATATATGATTTTATTAACTTTGAATGATATTGATCCCTATAGCAACTAGACTGCACAAGATGAGGAGACCCTTACGTTCCTAGAGGACAATCTTTCTCATTTCAAAAGGCGAGCTAGTTACAACAAAAACATGAGAGTTTGGATTGGATGACATCAGGGAGATGTTGTCCAACGTGAAGCGAAGGAGTTAGTTACATCTAGTAGCAAGGTGAAGCCACAATCTTCTAGATTAAGCGAGGAGTCGCCGCCAATTGTGAACACTAGACCCTTACCCTCTCCCTAATTTTTCACTAGAACATGGACAGGAGTATTGTAAGTGACTGCAATTTGTAACTTGCAGGGGTATGAAACTGTTTGTTGTAATCATAAGATGGTGTGATTTGTACTCTATTGTATTCAAATTTTCAAATCTAACCAATAGAAAGCAATTCGCAAACAATTTAGAATCTTTTGATAGTTTTGTAATTGCATTTTGCATAAAATATTAAAATTTGCATTTTAAAGTAATTTAAGGAACCCTTAAAGTAGTCAATTTTTTTCCTGCATTCGTGTTTAGTCAAAAAATCGGGTATGTCAATTTTAGTTGTAGTTCCAATATCTATAGTAGAGTTTCATAACACTAAGTTCACAAACTTCACATAAGATAATAAGTGTTTAGAATGCATACCTTAAAGTTAAAACGTTTATCATTTCCTTCTCTCTTCATTTAAAGTGATTCAAGGTTGCCAGTCTAATGATTCAAAAATGGAGATCATGTGACGTGTTTATTAAGGAGTAAGTTTGGACACTCAAGGTCTCTTCATCATGTTTAGGGTTTCCAGATTCAAGTAAGAATGAGGAAGCTACATTTGAATCACTGCAAGGAGCCAATTGTTTCAAGATGATCTTATAAGATTTAATCAAAATCGTGTATTTTTAGATGATATTCTACATAGTTGAAAAACTCGGTCTCGGAAATAACTCGGCCTGCAAAAAAATTACGAAAAACTCGGAATCGCCAAAAACTTGGTGAAAAAATCGACACTTTTATTGAACATTTGAAAATATATAATTTCTTAAAATACTCTTAAATAAATATGTTTATATTTACATATTTATTTAAGAATAAGTAGTCTATGAAATATAATATAATATATATAACTATTAATATATATAAATAAATATGTTTATATTTCCATAAATATAAATATAAATATGTTTATATTTACATTTGAAATGCAATGCATTTAATATTTAGTAAATATTTCATATTTTAGATAGTGTCAATATATTTTTAATTTTATAAATTCTATGTATTTTACATTTTAAATACCATGTAAAATTAAATAATAAATATATTTTATAAATTCAAAATTTCAAACGATAAATATTAAATTCCTATGTAAAATTTAAATAGGATTTTATAAATATTATATACAGTCATATTTTAAAAACAAACAAATATTTAATATATTAAACAAAAAAGACCTGAGAATTGCTGTCGTTTTTTGCCTTCCAATCACGTGCTCTGCTGTCGTCTTCGCATCCAATCTGAATCCCCTGCTTCCAATCGCCGGCTGAGACATTGTAAATCGTGGGCTGCCGCTGAGTTTCGTGGCCTGAGACAGCGTGGGCCGAGTTTCGTGGCCCAAAAAATGTTACAAGTCGTCACCCAAAAAGCCCTCGAAACCCTACTTCTATTTCTGCGCCGCTATATGCCCCATTTTAGCGCGGGATTTTGGGGACTTTTTACAGTTTATATCGCTGCGCGAAATCCATTAACGTGGGGCCGGGTTTTTGGGCGATTAAATCGCCAAGCCAAATGACAGGCGATATACTGTGCGATATATGATATATCGCAGCGTTTTCATCATTCTAGGTGGTTATTTATAGAGACATTTGTTCTTATCATAAATCTGTTTTAAGATTCTTAATTTTTGTTGATGTATTTGGCCTAGGAATTACAGTTGTTTTTTATTTATATACCATGTAAAATATTGTACAAATATATTTTGTAAGGATATTTTTTATGTCTATATTCCACTAAGATTATGATTCATGTTTTTGTGTCATCTTGTGTGTGTATTTTAAGTAAACGGATAATGTATTTATTGAAAATCCAAGGTTTCGTATTGCAGATTTCACCAAATTGAAGATTCTAGTTTTGTAAACAATTTCCTCCATTAAATTTTCAAAAATTTTGTGTTTAACCCAGTTCTTACAAAACTTTTGTGATTAATCCAGTTCTAAGTTTTCTATTGTACTCATGCTTTCTAGTCTCTGCTTTTAGCTTGAGAATGCCAGTCTCTGTTGACTACTGTAGGTTTTCACTTTCAAGAAAAAATACAAAAAGGTCTCACATATCTTTATCAATGTTGATATTGCCAAGAACTAAAGACAATTCTTTAGTTTGTTTGTAATGCATGTGCAAAAACTAGAGATAGAACTTGTACATATTATTAAAAAATAGGGGTCATTTCCTTAGGTTCTAGGGTTTCATTTTACTTTTTGCTACAAAATGGCTTCCCTTCTAATTTGAAAAAATGTTTATCCTCACATGTTTCAGTTTGTGCTGTCCTAAAAGAGATGACTAAAATATTAATATATGACTTTCCCAAAATCAAAATGTTCATTTCATCAATTTCTCGGTAGAGCATTGTTTCTGCTACAAAAAAGTTCCCCCTTTTAATTTTAAAAAAGGATTATCCTTGCATAGTGTTTAATTTTGTGTTGTCCTAAAGCGATAATTTAAATGCTAACATAACACTATCTTTGAGAGTTGTATCTATTTTATATCTTGCTAACACATTTTTCTCAGAAAAGTGTATCTATCATATCTTCTACGGTTTTCTTTTTCTTTTTGTTACAAGGTAGCATACCCTTCTAATATGAAAAGAAAATATGTATATTTACACGTCTTGTTTTGTGTTGTCCTAGAAGAGACAATTTAAAATCTTAATATAAGACTTTTCCAAAATCAAAATGTCCATTTCCTCAGGTTCTAGAGTTTAGATTTGTTTTCTGTTACAAAAATGCTCCCCCATCTAATTTGACAAAAGGTTTCTTTGCATATTATTTTGTTTTGTGTTGTCCTAAGATTTACAATTTAAAATGCAACAACCCATCAAATATCTTAAAAGAGGTGTATTCCTTATATTTTCCTTACACTTTTTACAAATTAAAAGATAATTCCATCTTTTTCTTTATATTTATTCAAGAAATATTTTCCTCATGTCGACAAAATTGTGTGATTTTATTGTCCTGACTATTGATGGTCAAATAGCCAATGAGAAACATCATGATACGAACTGGCCTTCTGAGCATTTATTCTCATGTCTCATATGGTAAGGGCAAGAGAACTTGCAAATATTAGGACTCACATGTTAAAGACAAACATAAACAGAGATTTACATCCACTATCTATTCAACAATTTGACAGCATTTGCATCACTAGAATCTAGCTAGGTTCATTGCACATGTTCTGGCATTTAAAAATATGAGAAAATCATGTTTAACTATAAAAAGAAGGGTTCAGGAACTATTACCAGCAAACCATATACATCACAATAATGATAAAACTCGGGACGCTCTGCCAATCCTCCACCCCAACAACGAATCATATTAAAATTCATTTCAGCATGGAACTTTATGTCTGTTTCATACCGTTTCTCTGAAAGCCGTAGCAAGCCATCAGATAGTATCCAATTTCCTCCACGAATAAATATAGGTTCTCCATTTACTTTAAATAATCTGTAATATAAGAAACAACATTCTGGATTACTACAATTTAGAATCAATTTTTATGGCAATCTATTATGTGATGCTGGTTATGCACCCACAGATATCACAGATTGTGGATATTCAAGGCTAACCTTCCTCCAGTTGCAGGATCTATGTGACTATCAATCTTCCGAAATCCAAATAATTGACTCCAAGAATCTGACTCTCCATAACCTTTTACATCAACAGTGATGTCCACTTTGTATAAGGCTTGTTTACCCAAGCCATTTGGCCACCATAAGTTTGGCCTGTAAAAGAAAAGCTGCACATACATGCTATATGAGATAAAAACATAGTACTAGAACTCCAAAAACAAACATTTCACGGATTTCCCCAATTTCTCATATACTAATTTGCACAACCTGGGCTATCTAATTCCAATGAACCTTCGAGACAAAAGATAATAATGTATGACATCAATGTAGTTCCTGTTTTCCTTCAACTTTGAAAGCCATCTTTAACCTCACAAAAGAAAACTGCAAAGAAACAAGGAAACATTCTAGTCTTGAATGACCTGGACACATACTAATTTATGTTGGTTTCCTTTTCTCTTAATTCTATGGCTTCTTCTGAGTTATTTTCTCAAATATTTTTCTGCTACAACATTCTTTCTCCAAAAAGCTGTCAAATATTTTGAGAAAGGCATCATAATACATAATTTTTCATATGTTTTATAAAATTTTCAAAAGAAAAACAAGCTATGCTATGATTATTTCATCTTCAAGATAAGGAATTAAAAAGCACGAACGCACTCAGTTTTCCATTTCATACGGATCACAGCAACAGAGGAAGACAAGTCTGAATATCTAATTTGTTAAATCAAATGTATAAAAAAATGACCATGTCGGATGAAACAAGATAGACGAGAATCTAGCAATGCAACATTTTTGGAAAGTCTGTACACTACAGCTAAATTGTTTGCTTTATTTGTCACTCGTAAAATGCTAATAAACACATGGTACCATTTAATGACTACTTCCTAAAATAATACTAAAAATATGTTTGCCTAGGAAATAAACAAAGCAGTATCCCAACACCCCAATATTTTTTGAGTTTACTGAAGCTCAGGGAATTTATGAAAATGTCTTCAGCCTGATCTTTTCTGCTGCAATATACCAGTTCAATCTGTTTGTATTGAACCAGGTCTGTCATAGGAATTGTAGACATCAGTATGTTCTTCTCTTGAATATAAAACCAGATGCTTTTCAACATGATAGCACTTGATAATGAAAAGCTTAAAGATCACTAGAAGCAAGTTTGTGTGACATACCATAGACCTCAAATAAATTAAATTTCAATTCCAGATACTAACATGCCAAGACACATGATAAAAGACTTGCTCAATCTCACTCAACATAACCAATCATGCACCATCAAACCTGACATAATTCGTCCAATGTCCATGCAGCTTCAAGAGAGCTTCAAGGATATGTTAAACATGAAAACTTGAAACTGATGTTTGGAGGGGTTTTCTGCATCAAAGTACTAAAAACAGACCATGACAATCATTTTCAACATGGATACACAAAGAAAATATGAAAGACGGGCTCACCAGCCTGTGAATGCATCCAAACTTAGCCACCTAGGATCACATGTTATTGGCATTCAATTTCTGCAGTTGTATTTGTTAGCATTTTAATTTGTTCTTTCTAGGACAACTCAAACTGGAACAGTGCATGGGTAAATATCCTCTTCAAATTCACAGGGGAAGCTCCCTAATCTAAAACAACAAACAAGCATACCATTTATGCACATTCAACAATTTCATCATCTGAAGGTTATGCACGAAAGTAAATAACATGAGAGTAAACTTTACCTATCTTTTCAATCTTGGAGGTTTGAGCAAAAGACTTGAATTTTTTTTTCTCATGATGAGGTTTTTGTGTTTATGCAATTAAACAATAACATGAACTAAAAACAAATGCTTTCAAAGGCCAACTGTTTTGCATCAAACAACAGGATTAATTTAAACAAAAGAAACACTCTACTAATCATAAGAAACGTAATGCAAGATTATAAAGTTGTAATTTCTTTGAAGTTAAAAGCACACAAAGCTACTTCAAAAAATAAAACAAATTCCACACAGTTAAATACCAATCCTCTTATTACTAACTTGGCCAATTCTTACATGCACAATAAAATGATTCTATTAGAATAATATTAAATAATTATTAAAAGATAAGGCTTACAGTTGTAATTAAGTCAACTTGGCGGCAAATGTTTTTTTCTATTTTTTTAATTTGCTATTTTTAGCATCAGTTGAATCTTGTCATGTTTATCCTTTTGCATGGTTTCATCGTCCATTCTCTATGTAAGGAGATTGACCTCTTTGTAATTGATATCTATATAACTATTAGAATAATAATATTTTGTGTTCTATTAATTTTTACATGGTATCAGAGTAAGGAATTACATGAAAAGGAGATTTGTTCGTGAGGGTTTCTCAGCTAAGAGATTCGTGACATTCATTCCAGCTAAGAACTGCAGCATCCAGAAGTGAAAAATCACACAACATTTTTTCTTTTCTACAGGTTCACGCCTAGCACTGGTTCAATACCCATAGCTAGGGGTTATCAGTTCAACATTTTTTTCAGTCCATGACCAATTCTAAGGTGTTTTGTGAAATTCACAGTTAGGGCTCATCAAATTTGCAGCCAAGGAAACTAAATGCAACAACTAGGATTTATTTTGTTATCTTTTCAATGTGAAGGCACTTGAAATCTGGTTTGGGAATTTTTTGTGGAGGATTTGATTGAGGTTTTGAAGCTAGGGCACAGGGTTCCATCATTTATTTTGGTGGGCTGTTTATCGAAGATTTTCTATCAAGGGTTTTGTGAACCATTTGGTACCTAACATGCACAAAGTTTTGTGGGCAAGTTGGGTATTTTACTATCAATATCTCAGTACTATAAATTTACTATCAATTGTAATAATATATTATATGCTCAAAGCACTTCTTTATAAGCTCTCAAAAGGTAGGTTTTAAGGTTAAAGTTATTACCAATAAAACTACTTCAAGCAATCATATCCCTATCTGCAGAAAAGAGGAAATGAAACATCTTTAAAACAAATTAATTCTCAAAAATTAATAAAATAAAATCCTGATTATAGAATCCTAATAAAAATTAATTCTCCCCAAATAGCCACTATTAATTAGGATATCTACTTGATGCCACTCTGCTAGAAAAATTGAAACTTGTCACTTAAATGATTTTAATCTAATGTTTGAAAATCTAAAATAACTGACTTGCAAACTTGATTGAATCCTCTAAACTTGGCAAAGTTTTCCCTAACTCTGAATTGTCCAAAAATTTTAACTAGATGACCACTTCTATGCCAACCCTAACACTTTAAAACTGGACAATCAACTACAACAGATTTGATTGAGTCTTCTACTTGGATGCCACAATGACCGTCCTAGCAACTTGAAAAAGCAACAGCACATGACCATGCAATCGGATTTCAATGAAAAGTGTAGCACAATCATCCCTCATCACTATGAAACTTTTAGCCCAATATTGTACCAAATCTGTTGATTTTCCTGATGCAATAAAAATCCTTAACTGCCATGATTTGAGCTTGTAAATAAGTCAAACCCTTATCTTGGAAGATCAATCTGACTTATATACGTCTAAAATAGAGGAAAGAGAACTTTGTTTCAGTTATAATCATCCAAGACTGAAAACCCCACTTCCATGTGTGCCACTGCATGCTTTTATTTTTTCGCTTTCATCCTCTAACTGAAAATATGGCAAAGATGGGAGATGTCAGCCCCAAGGTAACCCCCCACCTCACTTCCCCCTCAAGTTTTGGTCATCTTTAACGCATGTCCTCAAATCTGAAATCTCGAATGTTTCATACCATGCTCGAATTTCTCGAATCATGCTTTAGTAATTGGGCCTATTTTCATACTGTAGCTTAGTAAATTTCATTGATTACATGAGAAATCAATGGATTACCAAGGCCCTAACCTCCCCTTCCAATAGTATTTTTACATCATCCTAGATTCCTAGCTGCTTATGACTAAACAAAAAAAGACATGTGAGCAAGGCTTCAGAACAACAAATAATTATGAAGAACTACCAACAATCTTTGTCCATCAACATAGGAGCATAAACTCCATCAATAGAGGAGCATTTGTAACAAATATGATGCAATGGACCAAGACACAAATAAGTATAACTCATATGACCAACATGAACTAATATTTTACCATTTGCAAGAATCCTACATGAAAGGGTGTGTTTCTATATCACCAATGTCCAAATATGGTAATTATAAAATAAAAAACCAAATACACATACAATATTTAAAGGCAATTAATTTAAAAAATTTCAATTTTGAAAGTCCACAATAAATCACGCTTAGTATTGGGAACATGTGTAAACATTGTGATAAGTTGCAATCAGCTTAACAAAAAGTAGTCCTCATTAGCATATCCAATATAAAGACAGAAAAGTTGTCTTAGCTTGAGTTGCATTTTTTCTATTGACATTGAATCCTACCATTCATGGTACAAACCATAGTTACAGGACTCTGCAAGTCCAGAGCCGAGTCAGGCCTCCAGAGTCTTTTGGCCTCTGGACTCGGACTCTGCCGAGTCAGGGCTGACTCGCAGAGTCCTGAGCTCTGGACTCTGCCGCAGCAGACAGCTGCATAAACTAAAATAAATAAATTTTTAATGTATGCTGGACAAATATGTCTTGTTTTGGGATTTTTGTGGCTCTTGGAGTATGCTGAACTTATGAATGATTACTGGCCAAAAGAAATGTAACAGCAGTCATATATCTGTTAATAACTTAATATATTAAATCAGACCATTACTAGCAGTGAGTTCCAGTGTAAGTTTTGTTATTGTTCAATATTGGCAAACCTTGTGAAATGGATATTCACAACAAACTTGTAATAGCTGAAAAGGAACATGTTGTAAAACATATTGGACTTATAAATATGGAAATTATGCTCATAAAATCAAAACCTACCTTACTTCAAAAAGGGTGAATCTATCAAGGCCAGAAGAATAGCACTTTCAAACGGTTTGAATGTAATAAAATGTTGTACACCAAGGGAGTAGGGCCACATCCCTCCAAGGACTCTTATGCAACACTTCAAACACAAATTCAATGCAACAATTGAAGTCAAAGGAAAAGTGCATAAGTGCACACCTTAGCTTTTATTTTGATATATGTTTTGAACTTTCAATTCCATAGATTTCATATTCCATGAATATTGTAGACATTTGACAATGACACTATTTATATTTCTAGTGTGTTATTAGTTTAACTTATTTCCTTCAGAAATTCGCATTTATAGTATATACTATATACTTATGTGATCTATGTAAACTTGTGTAAGTGTGCAAAGTAGCTTCTATTTATCTCAATTATTGTGTATTTGATGTTAATTGACTATATGATGAATGAAAAAAGCTTTAAATCCTTAAAAATCTTTGAATTTCTTGGGTTTTTCGAGTCCTTGCCGAGTCCAGACGCCGAGTCCGAGCCCGAACCCAACTTGCCGAGTCCGAGGCGAGTCCAAGTCTTGTAACTATGGTACAAACCATAGAAGCATAGATCTGCAAAAAATCCCCATTACACCCGATTAATTCTGAATCCTAGAGCCAGCTGATTTTTTCCCTGAAAAATCGTTGACCAATTGCTGACCCGATTTTCAATGACCTTTTTGCATTTGAAGCGCATTTAAATCATATTAAAATGCCAAAAATATGTTAAAAATAATTGCAAAACCCTCCAAAAAACTCAGGGAATTGATGAATCACTCAAAAATAGGGTTGATTCCGGGACGAAAGCAAAGTCAATGCGGAATCGGCATGGAAAAAATTTATAATTTTGGCCCTTTAGTTTTCTTTGGGACCTCTGGAAAATCCTAAACAGAGTGGGAGGAGTAATGGCGGTCATCAATGAAATTTGAAAGGGCCTCAATCATCCTAAATTGTGGACATGTGAGATAGTGTCGAGGTAGCTAATAAACATGTTCCAAATCCCAGTTTCAATACGACCTGAGCTCTCTGCACGCCTTGTCTCATGGATTTTGAAGAGATCAAATATATAATTAATATTATACACTAATTTTAAAATTATAACAAGTATGCTATGTTACCCCAGGTTTTCGAGACGAGGGGACAAGGAAATGGATTTCCAAGATGGATTTTTTTTTCCAGAGCAAGGGATGGCAGTGGGGACAACTATATAAAAAATAGGGAACATTAAAATATATAGGGAAATTTTAAATATTCATATGAAAACATGGATAAACCATATTTATATACATTATAGAACCTTAATATATAACGTTTGTGTTAAATAATTTAAATTCAGACTTCACATGAGTAGAAGTCAAAAAAATATCAAAATTCATATATTAATTTTATGGGACAGCCAGGGGAAGAGTTTCTGAGTTTTCGGGACGTCCCCTGCTTCTGGGACAGGTCAAATTATGTCGAAAACGCGTCCCCGAGTAACATTGCTATTATGCACTATTATAGATGGTCCTTTAATGGGAAAGCAGTGAACCCCTATATTTTATAATTAATATTAAAGTAGTTTCATTATTTAAATTATTATTGACTATTAATATATATTAAGTGAATCATAGAAGCAAAAGATGACGAAAAATCAAGATTATATGTGATTAATCGAGTCAACATGTGCAGAGATTTATTCCCCGAAAAATTGGGATGTTTTAGTCAACGACTTTCAACGCTTCTTTTGCCATTTAGCAAGCGATTAATCACCAAAAAAATTGCGGGAAACTAGCAAAAACGCTAAAAGGGACAATGACGGGAAAAACCTGTAAAAATGTGACGTGATTACCTACGAAATTGATGAACGATGTTGAACACGCAACCAGGAAAGTTGGGTCGAAAGTGTTGCAAAGTCCTGAAGTGTTGCAGAGTCAGGAAGTAGTGTGGGAGATAGGCGATTACAAACAAAATTTTCCTCTTTCTACATTGAATATATTGTATAGCTTGATTGATACTATTTTTTTTTTTAATATTGATTTTGTTTGTATAAATTGCAAATATTTAAATTGTTGCAATATGAAACAAAAGAAGACCATGACAAAGTTGCCATATTTATTTGTTGCGATATGATCTAAAAGAGCAGGGTAACAAAGTTTTGCCTTATTTATTTTGGAGAAAACAAAGAACCCTAGAATAATCATTCCAATCATTTTAGGCTTGTCAATTGTGACATATAAGTTCTTACAATTAATCAAATTGCTAGATATTGAAAACTCTACTCAAAATTAACTTAAATAATTCATGCAATTCAGTCTCTAAGTTCAACACATATAATTATAAAGTTGTTTTAGTATATACGTGTATATCATGCCAACTTTTTATGTAATTATCTGTTGAGTATATATAAAAAAAGAAAGTTGAGAGAATTCTAGAAAATAAAATCTATTTATACGAATATGAAGATTTTCTTTTATTGACAATATTTTCCTAATAAAGCTTCATTCTGATTTTGAAAAGTATGAAAGCCCACATCATATTTTGGTGCTACTTCAAATAATAGCTTGATTAAAATTTATAAAAACAAAATCAATGTTAAAACTGTGAGTCCTCGTTAAAAATGTTAGCATAACTGATGCAGTGATGCTAAGTATTGCATTGATGAGGATTGGTACAGATTTGATGACGGGTGAATCAGCTATTTGGTTGCCATCGATGTCAACTAATTGACTTAGTGTTTTCAGTATGTTACTAGATATTGTGTAAGTGAATCATGAGTTTCAGTATGTTTATGAAGTTGTTATTCTAATGGAAGTATATGTCATGTGTTGTGATGTTAACTTCGTCATCGCGACTTCTGATATGAAGAATTGAGTTGGTTATGTTTGATTGAACTCAAACTGAGTAACTGCTAAAAATAGTCAGTGACAGACTGTAAGTGATTTGAATGTTATCTCAAATCGGTAAACTATTTGGTGGAGCGGTCATAGGATATGATTGTCAACAATGTCAAGAAACTATGTTTGTGATCGTGACTCATATTGTTGACCAGTACAACTAGTTTATTTGACTGAAAGCGGTATTAACAGAATGAACAGGTAAACAAGACAGAGTTCTTAAATAGCCTATGAAGATTTGTGGATCGGTGAAGGAATTCAAAGTGGCAATAGGATCGGTGATGTTTTTCGTGAAGTAGTAAGGTAGTTCCATGATTTGTGGAGCACATTTGAGATCACATTGCTCGAGGTATGCGTTTGAGGTGGATTCTTCAAGAAGTTTCTTTTGGTCAAATGAGTTTTTGAAAATGGCTCAACTACCAATGTAAAATCTATGTGTAAGCCGATGCGGTCAAAGGAAAACGTTTTATGAGTAGTTAGATACATTGTATCTTACTTAAGATGATCTGGATCGTTCATATCTTAGATCTAGGGTTTGTTTTAAGTTGGTGGAAGTAAATCTATATAGTGGAAAAGTATACAATATGAAGATGAATTTCAAAGCTTAATAGGATTTGATTATGCAGAGGTAGTGCAAATTTCACAGATCACTTTATTTGTTTCTTTCTAACCATTGTAACAGTGAAATCCCTTAACAGGGTGGATCCTAACAAATCTTTATTGTAAATCCTCTAACAAGGTGGCATTCTAATTGAATGTTCTAAGTCCTCTAACAAGGCTGCTCTTAACAGGGCAAAGATCCTAACAGGTCTAAAGGCAAATCCCTTAACCGGGTAGCACCTAACAGTGTTTTGTAAACCTTAACAGGGTAAGCTCCTAACAGGGCGTATTCCAGAAGAGTACAGATTTTGTGGGTATCATCTCACACCGTGGTTTTTTCCCATTTGGGTTTCCACAAGATAAATATGGTGTTTACATTGTGTGGTTGATTACTTGTGGATGCATGCATTAAAAGTTTTACTTATGTTAGTCGATATTGAATGTTTTGGTCAATAAAGTTTAAAGAAGTTGAATTAGGTGAATTTGTTGATTACTTATTCACCCCTCCCCTCTCAGTAATCAGACTTGTATTAACAAAAAATATATCAAGAGGTTGTGCAAGTGCTTTGAATCATTTATATGAGTCCTTTATCATCTATGCTATGGAAATGCCCTTTAATCCTAAGTTGCCAATTCGGGTGCGGATGCGGATGTGGGTGCAAGAATCGACTATGCAGATGCGTGAAAAAAATTTGGGGATTTTTGGATGCGTTTATATATATGCAAAGAAATGCAAGAAATATACAAAATAGGTATACTTGAGATAGGTATACTAGTTTTATAACTGAAGTTCAATAGAAATAAATGTTTTACAATTTTTATTTTTTAAACAATTTTTTTTATATTTCATATACATATAACTTCTAAATATTATATTTCTCGCCTGTTGTGGTTGCCTTTCTCATTTGTGGTAACATCGGGTTACAGTTGTCATAGCCGTTAGTTTTAGTTGAGCTTTAGCTCCTATTATGTGCATGATCCATTGCTCATGCATGGTATCTATGCCAACTTTGCTAGTGTTATCTTTTGTCTTTTTCTTGCCAATAACCTGTAACAGCTTACATTGGATGTAATCAAGCAGTTCGCTGTTTTTATTTTTAGTCTCTCCTGATATATGTAACCTGCTTCCAGCAGTCAGAACAGAGCAAGTTCAATACGGAGATTTATTATCTGTCTTCTTTTCATAAGAGCTTAGTCTTTTTTCTTTTGGTGAGCTTTTGTGCTGTGTACTATTTAACCCTTCACGTATTTTGTGAGCCTACGTCAGAACCTACTTCCACATTGGTGGATGCGAAGGGAACTGGCGACGTGAACAACGAAGTGGGCCCCACGGCACGACTGCCTAAGCAGTCGACACGTCTCGTTTAAGCCCGGCATGTAGATATTGCTTCTAAAATACATAACCTTCTTTGTGAATTACATTACAGACAAGGTGAGAGGGTTGAGCTGGTGCGTCTTGCTTGAAGGTGAGAGGGTGAGAGGATTGAAATTGTGTTTGTTGCCATGGAAACACATCACTTGCTGATGTAGTTCACGAGTATTTTTAGATTTTTGTTCATGATGTACATTTATATCTATGCGCTCGGATGCGAGGGGATGCCCTCCGGAGGCATCCGCCTCCGCCTCTAACTTCGGACACCTCTGCATCCACATCCGGGGGTGGGGGAGAGAACCCAGTAACTGAGCTTTAATTTTAAAAAAGTAGTTAGTCACTGTTTTTCTTCAAATTTTCACCTTTTTTTGTGAATCCGATTTTTTCCTGATTTTTTGAAAAAATCCTACTCCTCTGGTTTGCTGATTTATTCCCCAAACAATTTATGCCTCTATGGTACAAACTACACTCTGTCCAGACATACTTAAATAAGAATAGCAATCAATCTATAAGAGACCAGCAGAAAAATACAAAGACAAATGTTATGTTTTGTATGAAAATCAAAAATTAAACCAACAATTTTATTAGATATAATGAAAAAAAATAATAATATTGACACATAATTGTTTCAGAAGGGGGAAAGAATCATGAATTGTCTGTCATTTGAAATATTCCAATATCATTTTCCAAACAATTATTTGCAAGGAACAAACACTCAAGCTGCATGTTGGAATGGATTAGAAGTTCAAATCGTATTTACTTATATACTGAAAGAAAATAGACAATGATGCATTCCTGAGAACACATTTATCATGGTTGCCCTTCATTAGTCTACCCAAAAGTACAAAATAAACCTGCAAACAGGTAAGTCTTTGTTTACCTTAAAACTGATTGCCATGTAAATATGTTTCTAACAGCATCTATATGCTTATGGCTTATATTACTAAAAAGTAATTACAGATAACAGTTACAGTCTCATAAAACTGCAATGCATACTTACTGGTTGAAAAGTATATAAAACAGTGGTGCCGCCTGGAATTGCTAACTCTTGTGTCTCAACATGCTCGATCAAACACATCCCATCCTCCAACTCAATTGAAACTTGTACCTTTAGGGTGCAATCTGCAGCCAGTGAACTTGCATTTGTATACTCGGCTGTTGAGTGCAAGTATACTCTCTTTAAGTCATCAAAAAATGATGAAACTAGGTGGGGATCAGATATTTTTACTGGCTGCATCAGAACAAGAAGTAATAAGTGCTTGGAATGGTAACACTCCTAGGATTCTTGATAGCTCTATATCTTTATAGCATGAATAAGGCATAATAAAAAGCATAGATGTAACTCACTCAATCAGAGAAAGCACAAATTTAGATGATGGTGATTAATTATGGCAAATCAAATTGCTTACCCCTAGAATAAATAATGCAAAGCAAAATTGAAAAATTAAAACAGAACAGAAAAATATATTTTTGGTGATGGCTACTCGAGAGCATTCAGAATTTTGAAACAGAAAAGCCGAGAATCAGCATCAACAGAAAAATCAGATGACCTGCTTCCTAGCTATTATAATTCATTTATATTTGCAACTTTAAGGATAAGATTGAAATTTAATAACCATACGAATTGTTTCTAACAAGGATTAACCAAAAGTGAAAGTAGTAAGACCTTTGGTGTAAGTTGTACCCAACCCAAAACTCGACAACTGTGTTATATGATACTCATTCGTCATCAAATAATTCAGCCTTTTTTGTGTCTAGTCAAAAATCTGTAATAATCATTTTGGTCAACTCACATGTTTTGTGAAAGTCCAATATTTTGAATTAAAAAATTCTTGCACATTCCTCATGGATGCTAAAAAAAATTGGTCAAAAGATGGCACATGAAAAAGTAAAAGAAAGCTTGTAGAAAAGTGACATCATCAAAAGGAAGTTTAAATCATTATACAAAAAGTCAACACACTGTTCGCAGAGATTTGTCCACTTTTAAAATGCACGGCCAGCTTAAAGGATTAACCTTAGTAAATAGAACCAAGATAAACTTATTTTTAGATAAGCGGTCAGCATGAGTAAAAGGGGGGTGGATCTCATAAAAGGTTTTAACTTTTCTCCTTTATGAAATCTACAAACCAGGAGAAAAAGGAATAGTTTAATAGTGATGGACTGGAGAAAAGACCAGGCCCAATCAACTTAAAGGCAAGGCAGAAGTAAAGACATTCAAAAAATGACATGAAGAGAAAGAAATGAATTTCAGCACACATTTTGTGAAGCGTGGTAAGTGGTCAAGTAACACCAAAAGTAAAAGACAAAATAAAGCACACATTATCATCACTCAGGTCAGTGTATGAAACTGACGATTCTATGAGGAATAGGAGATTCATGCCCAAGGAAATATTAGAACAAAGTACAGCTTTTAATGCTGCCTTTTTAAAAGTGGCAGTCAAGAATAAAATCATGCCTCAGCCCTATTTTTAGACCTCACTAATTTTTGTCGACTTGGTCACCATCCTCTATTTTCAGCGCTAAATTTTCTAAAAGGTTTTCTTTTCCAAATAAGTCACACATGCAGTAATACAAGTTTATTTTTCATATTTGTAAATATTAAAAACAATGAAAGAGAATGTTTTTCAGTTAAATTGACTAGATTGGAGAAAACAGCCAAAAGTCAAGTTACACTATATAAGAAGAGGATTATCATTCTTTCAAATTCAACAAGTCATCACTGTCACTGTAGCTGTTGGGAAAGGTATTAAGGTAGCAGTTCTAGTATGGATCCTAGTTCAAGTTTGTGGATCCAGCAAAAACATTTGGGGTTGAGTTCGTATTGTATTTATTAATACAAAAAACATGTAAATATATGTGTGTGTGTTGTGTGCGTGTGTGCGTGTGTGCGTGTCTATGACACTATGTATATGCACATATATATGTATATGTATATACAACAAAACAAGTAAAACAATCATAAGTTTATAACACTAAGAGCAGGAATTAAGTTTACAATACTACAGAGCATAATATAAACAACAGAACCATCATAATCTCTAATTTCAATTAAAACATAAATGATAATATTAAAATATTCATTGTTCAAACTTCAAGTTCAATATTAAATAATAATTTCAAGTTCAACAATCAACTTTCAGCCTCGTAGGACCATTTGAAGAACTACAAGCAGCGCCACTACCACGCACACTAAAAGTGTGCTAACTTTTCTACTCCTAAAATGCAATATGTCAGAAAATGTAAGCTTCCAATTTAGTTTGCTCTAGCTTCATATCCCAAACATTCGCGAGGGTTTGGAGGCAGCACCCCAAATGCGGTTGAGGGAAATACCCCCAACATAATCACGGGGCAACACACGTCACAAGCATCAAGGGGCAGCGCCCCCAATGGGGTCAACAAGCAACACACAATTTTCATAATTTTTTAAAAGCCAAAATTAAAGGTTAAAAATAATCAAAGAGCTGTAGAAAAATGCACAATTTCGCCTAGTTTTCCCTAGATCCTTCTAGAGTTCGTCAAGTTTGTCCCAAACCCCATTCAACCATATCCTAACCATATTTGTAAGTGGATCAGGCTCAATCACAGATAAGTAACATAGGAAGGGTGTGTTGTTCACCTTGCATAATGTTTATAACGTAAATTTAATAATTAATTGTGGTACACCTAAAGAGTCTAGGGATGCATGCATCACATCGATTGGGCATTCTTGAAAACATTTTGTATATTGTACTTAGCATTGGGATAAATTTTCAATATGGGTTTCACAATGGGAAAACATTTAATATTGAGAACTCAATACCAATCGGGAAAACATAGTACCATAAAGTAAGTCAAGATGACATGGTTTTGTAAGCCTATCATTTAGAGGCACATGGTTTATGTAATTCCACTTGGTGGTTTTGCACAAACTTGTCTCTATAAAAGAAAGCACATAAGTAGTTGTTGAGCTTGATTGTCATGGCCTTTGAGGTTGATTGAGCATTACTTGTACTTCACATATGTGAGGAAAGGAAACCTGGATATGGTGTGTGGTACATGATTCTCATTTGTTCCTTCACATACAGTGCAATTAGGGGATTTTGATGCTTCAAAAACATTACATGGATACCCTGCAAGTGTATTGTAATATTGTTAAAAAGGTGATACAATAAGTGTGTGAGTTGTTTTGGAAGTTGAGTTTTTCCCTTCGAAGGTTTGTCTATTCTTTTATATTGTAGATTCTGATTACTTGTTTGCGTATTTTCCTCTCTTGCAGTGATGTGGAAATATATATTATTGCAACGAACTTCCTATCAAAAGCTGCAAATAGAGTTTCTTTTCTAATTTTTACAAGTTATAAAGACTCATATTTTTCATCATAGCAAGGATTTTTCAATTGTGCAGCTATCAAGGACAATGTATATTTGTCATTGGTAGATCCAAATTTCAGATACTCGTTTTTATTCACAGCAAAAAAAACTCACTTTTTTTATTTCTCAAAGATTTAAGCAGTCAAAAAAGATTTGTTGTCAGCAGTGGAGTTGCATGGTGTGTTGGAACCCAAAAGAATGTTATCATATTCATCACAAAAGGTTGTAGAGAGACTTCTCACATATACTATTATCATATATTTCAAAATCTAAGAAGAAAGAAAAGCAATAATGTGGCTAGCGAAATGGTCAATAATGGCTTGATTCAAGCAGCTTTATTTCCAGTCACCTTTCAGTCCTTGGAATTGGTAACATTGTATGCTTGGCATTATGAATCAAGTACTAGAAAAATTGTGTTTCAAACAATCGAGTGATATGCAGCTTAGATGCCAAAACATTTGCTTTAGTGTTAGATTTAGAACCTTTTAAAGGAACCCAATTGATTGATTTAGAGGAAAGTGACGAAATACAATAATAACGTGTGAAACTGTCAAAAGGATATTGTTGAGAAATGGATGATTGACTCCATAGAACCTTCTCACTAGCCTAAATTCTTGTAAATAAATGACTTTAAAGAGGAGATCGATTTATAATCACAATGTTTAATAGAATGGCAAGTCAAGTTGAAGCACGAACTTTTAAAATTTTGATGTGCTATCTAGTTAGCCTCATTTGCAAAGGGAAAAAACATATTAATTGGGGCTATCTTATCAATAATTGCATTCAACCCTAACTGGTGAATATCCAAGACCAAATCTTTTCATGTGATTTCAAATTTGGTATATTCATTGGTTGTATAGGCTCAAGTACTCGATAGATTAGATAAAGTTCAAGTAATTGGTCCCTTTTTCAAAATCTTCACGATTCAAATTTAGTGAGTATGAAATATTACAAAAAGGCGAATGATGTTTTCCTCGTGTTAACTATTAAGGATTTGGAAAACAAGAATCATATTCATATTTCTAATAGTATCAGGATGTATTTCATAAGTGGGTTGATTGGTTTATCCAATTTCCCATCTTCACTTGTATCGGGATATGTGGTTTGAATTCCTATAAGCCACCTTAGTATTCAAGTGATCAGGTTGTTTGATGGAATATTGCAGATAGTTATCAATCTGCTGGCAGGCATGGAACCAAAGTGAAACAAAAGAAGCCATAATTATCACAAGGATCAAGAAGTGCATTGAGATAGCATCTGATAATATGTGGTACCTCTTGACAATCAACGAGGTGCAAAGAGGAAAAAAGGGACACGTCCCTACATCTTTATAAACCACGTTAGTATCTACCTATACCACATAAAGGAAAAGGGAAGAAAAAGAAGATTTAGAAGAGTGAAAGTGGTGTAAAGATAAAAGATATGTCATCTGGACGTATGTATGTATCTATTCCTGTGTTACAAATGTATATTGTATATAAGAAGAATATGATATGAATATACATAATCTTTATTTCGCTTATATATTTATCAGTCAGAATTATTTTGGTTTCATTCTGATTGTATCACCCTAGGGTTAACTTTCAAACATTTTTTATCAAACCTTGGGTGTGTATTTATCGTCAGGATTTGGTTGTTTGGATCCCAATTTGTTCATGCATGGAGAAACTACAAAAATAAAGACAGAAGTTAATGGCAAAAAATAGCACCAAGGCAGAGGGATATTATTATCAGATATGATAATGATGGAAGCATGCAGTAGCAAATACTCGGTGTTAACCCTTGATGAGAAGTTAGGCACCTAAGGGGTGATGATGGAATGGGGGAGAGACCCAAAATAAAATGGCTGCCCTGACAACATTTTACTGCTTGGGATGAATAGAAAAGAATTAAGGATGGATAAAAATTAGTTAAAATTCAATAAAAAAGAGCATTAACAAGATAGAGAGAAAAAACTGCTGAGATCAAGATGGGATTAGAAGAAACTGAGAAGGTAGTCATGGCAGAGAAGAAGATGGGTGAAACAAACCCCCAAAAAAGAGGAAAGATACAAGAGCAGAGCAGAGAAGGTGTGAGAGGCATTTGGAGAAAGTGCCAAGAGAGCTACATCTAAAGAAAAACTAGATATAGAGGCAGGTGGATGCTGACTAATATTGAAGAACTAGAGATGTTTGTGACCCTTATTCATGACAGAAAAATTGAACAAAATGATTAAGCCATTAAGAGAAAATGAAGCAACAATGAGCATAGATGACTTAGAATTTTTGGAGGAGAAACATTGTAGAGACGGTCGAAAGGGAGAAGCTTACAATCAAAGTTACTTAGCCTATAAATTGGATAACCCGAGGGTTGATTGCCAATGATAGTTTCAACTATTTATATCAAAGGGTTTCAACAAACAATGGGTTTGAGGATATGTAAGGTCAACCTCTAGAAAGAGCACACTAAACATCTACATTGACCATTGGAATACCAAAGTGATTACAGAAAATGGGATATAGAGCAAGGAAGAAATTAAGAAATTAATGTTCAATAAAGATAATGAAAGCATAAAGAAATGATAAGAAATATCAGTAAGAATTTTGAATTTTCCATGGAAACTTTTGAAATGTTTGAAGAGAACCATCCCAATAATGAAGAAGAAGATAACTCAGGCACCAATAAAGATAATTCACTAACAAACAAAAAGTTATCAAAAGACACTCCCCAAGCCTTAGAGACGGTAGATGGAGATGAAAGCCCAAATCAAAAGTTACCTCTAATGTCCAATAACTCAAAAGTTCATAAAGAAGATATAAATAGTGAATCCTTGCTAAGGCTAGAAGAAGTTAAAGGAAGAAGTGAATGTATAAGAGATTTTAAGGATGTAGTAGGAAGCGAATTCTTTAATAATTAGTTAAATTAAGGTAGAAAAGAAAGATTATTAAACGACAAAAAGAGGGTTATAAGACAGAAAACTTAAATAAAAGAAGAAAAGAGAACCAAGAACAGAAAACAAATCAAAAAGGAGAGAAAGGCACTAATATGAAAATTCCTTCACCTCCTACAAAACTGGCCACAAATAGCACTCAGCTTCTTGTCTATGTTACTGGGTACACCAATTTTGTGTTATTTACATGTACGAGTTTGGTCCCTATTCACTTGCGAGTACACCTAAGGTACCACCTGGGCGCCCAAGTTACCTATGGAAATGATAGTGTGTTGTTCAAAGAGGAGTTGAGATGCAGAGGATGTTGCCAATTGCAATGCAAGGCATATAAAAGTAATGTAATGTTTCTTTAATGGTCATCTTAGTTGTCGTAGGTAGTTTCTATTTTCGTCTTTAGTTCACAATTGTTTCTTTTAGAAACATCGTCTTTGTAAATCTACATAAGGAGCTTTTGTCTCCTCTGTTTAATATAACTTTGATTTATCGTAAAATGGCATCAACGCACGTTGATGGGGGTTTTTAGAATTTGGCGAATTTTTTAATAAAAATTTGTAGCCTCTTCTTTCCTCGAAATGTTTTTTTCCAAAAAAAATTTGCATCAATTTTTCTATGAAAAAATCGCTTCTAGATTTTTGAAGAAAATTGTTTGAGGGTTTTTTGATCATTCTTCCATGTATCGTCATTCACTGAGACTTGCACGACTGTGTGTTCACATTCTATGGATGGCGTATGTTCTTTGAGGTGTCGTTTTTGAAGAAAAACATGTATTTTTACCGGACAAAATTCTGACTATTTTTGGCTATAGACTGTCTACAAGCCACGATCTTCTTCCATCTTCGAGGCATGTGAGTGTCATTTTCTGAGGGCAGAAACTATATTTTTGCTCGTGGATTGTCCTTGCCTTCTCTGTGTGCATGAAAGGGTTTTTCTCTACACCACGACATGTATATGCAACAAGAGGCTCTGGTTTTGCATCTGGATAAACACAAAAATCCCTGTTGTTTTCGCAACGCTTTTCCTTTTTTCTTTGCTCGCAATGCAGTTTTTTTCCATTCGTGTTTTTGCAGAGCCATTCTCTAGAATTCTAGCCGCTGCAACTCTACCTTTAGTTCATGAGCCATTTTTTGCAGCTTTTGGAGATGTGTGTATGTGCCTGCGACCCTGCGCATCAGGTGCATTTCCTAAGACCTAAGGTTTGTCTACATTTTCTATGAAACTAGGAGTATTTTAGCGACGGGATTTGGTGTTTTCATGGGTTTTTTACATTTTTCCTCAAAAATGTATTTTTTCTAGGTTTATAATCTTGTCCCATAAAATATTTATTTGAGGGGTTTTATAATTTTTGCCTTCAAGAAAATGGTATTTTTTAAATAATTTTTTCTCCTTAAAAAAAATTTTGGATGGGTTTTTATAAATTTTTTCCCTTAAAAAAATTATATCGGGTTTTTAATAATTTTTTCCCTTAACGCATTTTGGGAGGGTTTTATAATTTTCTGTCTGTTAAAAAAATTATTATGGTTTTTTTTTATTTTGTCCTTAAAATCGTTTTTGGGTTCTATAATTCGTGAAGTTGCTTCTTTGGTGGGGTTCTATGTCAATGGCTCTTGTTTTAGGGTGTTCACCATTTTTTCGGAAAAAACGATGCTTTGTAAGCTTCAATTTTAGGGTTTTGCCAATAAAATCCACAAAAATCGTGGCTTCTTGCAATTTAATTTGAGTCGTAGTGCTCATTTGCAAAAGTTCTTGGCGAATCATGGTATCTTGCAATCTGTTTTGGGGCGTAGTACTCATTTGCAAACATTCTTGGTGAATCGTGGTATCTTGCAGTCTATTTTGGAGCATAAAGCTCATTTGCAAAAAGGGTTTGCGATCTCCCTCAAAAACATGGTTTTAGTTTCATATCGGTGTTTCTGGCTACAAGGAGTAATACCTTTGTTATCCAACATCAGGTTGGACGAATTATTGGTCATTAACATTTTGCAGATCCAAGGAGGGTCTCAATAGAACCAGAATGTTATGATGATTAGGTTGGCAAGTTTTTGGTTATCTTGGTCATTTGTAGAAGTTTTGTAAAATCAAGGAGGATCTCAACAATAGGCTTATTTTGCAGAGCGTTCTAACGAGAAGGGGGCAGCCTTCTCTATGCATCCATGATTAGAAGGGGACGACCCTCTATGCATTTGTGACCAAAAGACCTACAGATTGTCTTTTGTAGGGTAGTTAGAACAATGACCATTAAGGGAGGGTATTAAAATAATGCAATGCTTCTTTAATGGTCATCTTAGTCGTCTTAGGTTGTAATGTCCCTGAAATAATTAAATTAATTGATTAAGTGGTCCCAAATTTAATAACATCTTATAGACCCTTTTAATTAATTAATTTAATTACACAATGAAAAATTAATAAATTTCTAATGCCGACCTGCTTGTAACCCTTCGGAAAACTTCTTCGAGCCTTTTATAAGGTCGTGTTTGGCATTGTATTAGGTATGTAGAGTTTATGTTTCTTGTGTACATGCAAATCCATTTGGAATTCAGTGTTGTTCGTCGTTTCGGAGGTGCACAATCCTCCTTAATCTGGCATTCGCAGTTTCAGTGGGAGTCACTCCTCATCCTATTTTGCATGTTGGTCCAAATCTGCGAAGTCTTCACTTGAACACAAATTTGTATTAGACAGTGAAATCCAATAGTATTCTGAAGAATATTGGTGATATTGATTCCTTCAGCTGAAATCCATATTTGCTATCTGACATTGGATGTAATCGTCTGGCTATTTTTAAATTCGGCAATTAGTGTTATATCTGTGGCATAAGTATCATTAGAGTTGTCAGCATATCGAGCGCACATATTATAGTTCGACATTATTATTTGCCTTCGTGGATTGATGGTATTTCGGCCCTATCATTGATATTTGTGATTCAATCATGGAGTTGTCTAAGAACTGAATACGGTACGATGGAAGTGTGCACAGTATGGTGGAAGTCTGCATGGTACGGTGGAGGTGTGCACAGTACGGTGAAGGTGTGCACAGTATGGTGGAAGTGTGCACAATATGGTGGAAGTGTGCACAGTTTGGTGGAAGTGTGTACAATATGGTGGAAGTGTGCACGGTACGATGGAGGTGTCGTTAGCATACATAGGAAACAGTGTGGGTGTCGTACAATGGAGGCCTAGTCTTCCGCTCGGTACATTACAGTGGTATCAAAGCTAGTGATACTGCCAGCTTGTCGGGAAGTGAATGCCAAACAAGCTCATAGTATACACTAGAAGGAGGTACCGTTCTACGGACAGAATGGAGGAACCTAATGCTGAAATCAGGACATTGTTGAGGGAGCTAGAAGCCAAGCTCAGCTCAACAAAGCCATTGCCAGGGGAGAACGACAACTCATGGAGGAAACATTGCGACAATTGGCAGAAGGCAAAACAAATGGAGATCACAATGGACATGGCAATAATTCGGCAACTAGAAGGTCAAAAATACAACACTCACGTTCTCGGTCGTTGATGTCGACATTTCCCCAAAGAACAGAAGCACCTCACAGAGAACGAGAGCCCACTTTCCAGGAGATACAAGAGCAGCTGAGACAAGATTGGAGGGATGCAGATCTTGAGGACGATATATCCTTCAAGGATTACATGGAGCTAGGAATGAAATATTATGATGTCAGGAGCTATGGCCACTACAATGATGACATCAAACAGAAGATTGACAAGCTAAAATTATCATCCTTTGATGGGTCTAGAAAAAACATCAGCACAAGCCTAGGTACAGAAAGTGGATACCTACTTCCAACTCAACCCAATGCTTGAAGATGAGGCAATCAAATTTGCAGCACTTCACCTGGAAGGAGTCGCTCACAAATGGTGGCACCATGGGATGGCCACCTTCGGTCATGATCGAGTCACTTCATATGCCAATTTCATGGAGAGACTTATATACCGCTTTGATAGGAATGATCCAAAGCTCAACTTCAAGGAGTTGGCTCAACTAAAACAAACTAGATCGGTGAAGAGTTGCATCACAAAATTTCAGAGACTATCAGTGTTGGTTACAGACATCTTGGAGAGGAGACCAGTTGTATTGTTCATGGATGGATTGATGGAACCCCTAAAGGGTTGGGTCAAAGGGTTCAACCCCAACACGCTCACAGAATTACGATGGCGCGTGACATGGCTACCTCATCTTCTTCTTCCAAGAGTTATACGCATGCCAAACAACCCCTCGCACCGAAGGAGAAAGACAGCAAATCATACCCGAATTAGACATTATTGGACGAGGCCACAAGGCAAGAGTTTAGGAGGAGAAAAGTTTTCTTCACCTACAAGGAGCCATGGCAACCAGAGCACTGATGCTTAGGCAAGGGAAAGATCCACTACATTGAGGTGGTGTCTGACAAAGAGGAGAATGAAGAATATGACCTGGGGGAGAAAGAGGAGGCTCAAGAAGAAATAAATCATGTAGAGAAAATTGCCACAATGGTACAGAGGGGAGGCGCAATTGTGACCTTGACCTACACTCCAAGGTGCAGTGTGTTTCGGGTTCGTGGTACACTCCAGGGACAGCGGCTCATAGTCATGTTGGATAGCAGGGCCACTCTCAACTTCATCAACTCATCACTCATCACTAGGAAGAGTTTGCATACGGAGGAGCATGAGGGGTTCGAAGTCACGGTGGCGGGAGGAAATCTACAATCATGTACTCATTTGGTCTCGCGACTTAGCATTACCATGGGGAACTACACTATGACGAATGATTTCTTAGTGGTATATCTAGATGATACAAATGTCATATTGGGCATTCAATAGATGGAGACCCTCGATCAGTACACAAAGTTTCAAGAGGATGGAATTTTCACTCGAAGTAGATCGCAAGAAGGTGGTATTGAGAGGAATGTCGAATGGCGACCGAGGGACATGTCGACGAAATGGATGGAAGCAATTTTTAGACATGATGACGTCGTCCGGACAACACAATGCTTGGTCTCGACCAAACCGTCGAGTGGGCAACCAGTCTACTACCATGATGATGAGCTTCAGGCGGTGTTGGGCAAGTAGAGTTTGGTCTTTGCAGATATTCCACCTTGTATACCCCCACATTAAAGGTTTACTGTTTCGCACACACCATCAAGTTGGAGGAGGGAGCCAAGCCGGTTATCACAACACCCTACCGCCATCCCAAAAAGTTCAAAGAAGAGATAGAGAAGACAATCCAAGAACTCCTTGACAAAGGATGGATCATACTGAGCTCCAGCCGCTTTGCATCTTTGGTAGTGTTTGTGAAGAAGAAGGAAGGGACCCTCAGGATTTGCGTCGACTACCGGGTGTTGAACAAGAAGACCATCAAGAATAGATACCCCATTCCCAAGATCGAACTACATGAACTACATTGAGCAGTTTTCTTCTCCAACATTAATCTCCGTTCTAGGTACCACTAGATCCACATGAGGGAACAAGATGTCCAAAAGTCAGCATTTTGTTGCCACAATGGACACTATGAGTTCTTGGTCATGTCGCTTGGGTTGACCAATGCTCCAGCCACCTTCTAGTCCTGCATGAACCATCTTCAACAAGCAGTTGTGTAAGTTTTACTGGTGTTCTTTGATGACATACTTATTTACAGCAAGACATGGGAGGAACATCTGAGACATTTGGAGGAGGTAATAGGAATCATGCAGTCACACTCATTAATCTACATTTGGAGGAGATATTAGGAATCATGCAGTCACACATTTGGATGAACTACATGGAGCAGTTTTCTTCTCCAACATTAATCTTCGTTCTAGGTACCACCAGATCCACATGAGGGAACAAGATGTCCAAAAGTCGGCATTTCGTTGCCACAATAGACACTATGAGTTCTCGGTCATGTCGCTTGGATTGACCAATGCTCCAGCCACCTTCTAGTCCTGCATGAACCACATCTTCAACAAGCAGTTGTGTAAGTTTTTACTGGTGTTCTTTGATGACAAACTTATTTACAGCAAGACATGGGAGTAACATCTGAGACAGCAAAGAGGTCCAAATGTGAGTTTGGGATGACTGAGATCTTGTACTTGGGTCACATCGTCAGTGCTTGAGGGGTTCAGGTGCATCAGGAGAAGATTCAACCAATTCTTGATTGTGCCCCACCCAGGACACCCACAGAGTTGTGTGGGTTCTTCAGACTGTGCAGTTACTATAGAAGATTTGTGAAAGGGTTTTCGCAGCTAGGAGCAACACTCATAGATCTGCCGAAGAGGGAGGCTTTCCATTGGGATGAGCAGGCATAGTAAGCCTTCGACAGAATGAAGGTCATGAGTACGTGTCCGGTACTGGCAGTACCAGACTTCACTCGGCCTTTCATCCTAAAGTGTGATGCTTCGGGATAAGGCATTGGAGCAATGTTCATGCAGGATCGTCACCCCATAGCATTTGAGAGTCGGAAACTCTAAGGAGTCGAACAATTGAACTCGATCTATGATAAGGAGATGCTTGCCATCATGCACACATTGGCCAAGTTTTGACAATACCTTGTTGGAGCAAAATTTGTATTGGGGATAGACTACAACATTCTGAGATATTTCCTGGAGCAAAAGGACTTAAACGAGTGGCAACAGAAATGGGTGAGCAAAATCAAAGCATATAATTTTGACATTGAGTACATGAAGGGGAAGAAGAATGTGGTGGTCGACGCACTGTCAAGGGACATGCCATATGTTCATTGTTACAGATTTTGGTAGATTGGAAGGCCAATTTGTTGGTCGAGTACTCCAAGAACACCTTTGCATGCCAGTTTAAGGATGGTCAAATACAAGATGATCGGTACAAGGTGTTTGACGATATTATCTACTACAAGGATAGAATCTATTTGGTACCAAAATCGAAGATGAAGGAGAAGATTTTGAGAGAAGTTCACGATTCACCCTTGGCAGGACACGCAGGGTACTTCAAGACCTATAGGCAAGTTTGTGAGAGGTTCGCTTGGAAGGACCTCAAAGATGATGTACTGCAGTATGTAAGGGAATGTGTCACCTGCCAACAGAATAAATCCAAGCATACCTTGCCTGCGGGGCCACTCCAACCTTTGACCATACCCAATCAGAAATGGGAGAGCATCTCTATGAACTTCATCACTAGACTTTCCAAGGTGCAGGGAAGGGATTGCATTTATGTTGTGGTGAATTGTTTGACCAAATATGCTCATTTCTTTGTCATTCCTAAAGGATTTCAGGCAACTTAGGTGGCAGAGTTGTTCTTTCAAGAGGTGTTCCGCCTACACAACCTTCTGCGAAACATAGTTAGCAATAGGGATAGCCATTTTCTCAACACTTTCTAGATGGAACTTTTTCGCTTGGAAAGTACGGAGTCGTCACCAAGTACGAGCTACCAACAGCAAACGGATGGTCAGACAGATTTTGAACAAGTGGTTGGAGGGCTACCTGAAGAACTACGTCGCAGCACAACAGAAAAGCGTGGATCCGTTGGCTCCATTTAGGAGAGCACTGTTACAACACTGCCAATAGGTATGTCACCACTCAAGGCACTATATGGCTATGAGGCTACGTCATTTGTGGATCTGGCATTAGGCAACAGTTGTGCACTGAGGGCCAAGGATCGGTTGCAAGAGAGTTCGGATATCTTTCGGTCTCTCAAGAGAGGGTGTGATTGCTAGCCTTTCTTCAAATCGCCAAATACAAGGCCGACATAGTACTTGTGCATTATACATAGGTCAAATGTGTGAAGAAGGGAGGAATCAAGTTTTCAATATTTGGATCATAGCATTACCGGATGGTGCTCATCACCAATGTTGGAGGACATGAGATGTGGTGACCAATTCTGTGAACGCCAAGGACCTACACACCCTTGATAACTCTGGCTGGAAAAGTCTCTAGTGCAATTGGAGCTGAAATTGGGCAGCCATTTGAACATGAGGGGGCAGACTTTGTCCATCAAAGTCACCATTGACAACGAGAGGAGCATAACTAGAGGGTAGCTCCCAACTCATGGTAATTTGAAAAACATAATTTAAATATTACATTTTGAGATTTGAGTTTTTTCATTTTTGCAAATTATGAATGAGGTATTTAAATATCCTCTTTATTGGCAATAATGATTATCATTGTAGTTATGATTTATAACTTTGAAAGTATATATGTCTGTATGTATGCATGTATGTATATGTGCATGGATGGATTGTATGTATGCATGGATGGATGTATGCATGGATGTATGTATATATGTATGCATTGATGGATGTATGTATGTATGCATGCATGTATGTATGCATTGATGGATGTATGTATGTATGTATGCATGTATGTATGTATGTATGCATGCATGTATGTATGTATATTCCCAGACTCAAACTCCAGAAAAAAATTGTAATAATATTTTGGAAATGACACCAAAGATGATACTAAACATTTATTTATCATAGAATCTCATTGGAGTAGGACTAGTATTGATGATTACCAACTATATTATATGAATTTGTAAAATCCCTTAAGGGTTGAGGCACATAGATGGTATAATAAAGGAATGTCTTGAACATGATAAAACATGGTCTGATTTGAGATACCAACAAAAAGTGGAAACAAAATGCAAGAGATGACACGAAAAAAAAATATTAGTGTAGTAGGACCAACATTTGTAAGGTATGATCTAAAAATTGGAAGAACCCTAAATTTATTGGTTTATACCAGTGTTGGCCCACGAATCAAATAAAATTCTCTATATATAAAGAAGCGGTACAATTAGTTACCAAAGCTAGAATACAATCATGGAGATGAGAGAGTGGTTCCTCAAGAAAGTACAAAATTAAAACAACTTCTCTCCTAACTAGAAGAAAGGATATTTAGTGTAGCCATTTCAATAGAGAGCAACATAAGAAATGTGTGTGCAATGATAGGAGGCACCAAGAGAGCCACTGCATAAAGAGAAAAATACAAGGTGCCCATGAAGACAGTTGGCATATGCTTTGGAATATGCAGACAATGGGATACACATCAAACTGATCATCGCCCTATGTTATGAGAACAGGAAGATGAATATGACACTTGCTACTAGAAGAGAATTAGAGATGATAGAGAAAGGGCAAGAGCAAAAACAGTAGCAGTAGAATCTTCTTATCAAAAAAGGCATAGATATAAGTCACCAAGATAGAAAGAGTATCAAAAGAAAATTAGCAATATTCACCATGCAGTACCTCATATCCAAGATGTGGGCCCTTGTACAAGTTATAATAATGATTATTCTCAAGGAGGTGATAGGGGAAGCTACCGCAACAATAATAGAGGTGGCCAATGAAGAGGAAGAAGCCAAAGGACAGCATGCTACTGTTGTGGGAAACAAAGGCGTTAATTAGTGTAGGGGCAGAGAAGAGAAAAAACCAAATTGTGGATTTTTGCAGTGATAGCTCACATGACATTATTAGTTGTCCTTAAGCCACATAATTTTATAAAAAGAACTAGCACTTAGAGCAAAGAGTGAGACATTGTTAGGTCTAAATGCATCATGTAATGCTAAAGTGGTTATAAAAATAGCAACAGAAAAGTGACATGTTAGACAATGCAAGATATTAGATATAGAAAACAAATGAGAAATAGGAGAATCTTCATCAGCATAAGAGGACAAATTGAAATGAAAATACGAATAAAAAAAAAACTGAGGAAAAGGTCATTGAGTAATTTACGAAAAAGAAAAACACTGTTGCAGTAAGTGAAAAGAAGTGGATCCAAGAAGGATCTGAAGGAAATGATGAGGAAGAAAAAACCAAGATATGATTTAGTAGTAATGAAATCTAAAGGACTAATTAAAAAATGCCATTTAAATAAGGAAAACATGAGGGTTTATTTCTCAAAGAAAGAAGCACAAAGCTTCAAGGAATTGACTAATTTGATAGAACAAGACAAATTAGTAGAATAACTCAAAACAGTTTTCAAACTATTGGAAAAAAAAGAGTAAAAATAACACCTCAATGTCAAAAATATGGCAAAAACAGAGAAAAAAATGGAAAAAACAATGTTGCTAGATGTGAAATTAAATAGAAGAAAATAAAGCAAACTTTACTAAACTTATGAACAAACATAAATAAATATTATGCTAAAGAAATTATGGGAACCATTTACTAAACCCGAACATCAAAAAATGCATTATAAACGTATGCGAGCAATTGTAATCATATTGTTGATCAATATGGTGTACATCATGTTGGATACTGAACGCAATTGTGAGAGGAAGATATTTTGTAAGTAAATGTAGAATGTAAGGAAATTCTGCACATGGTTGTATCGTATGCAAAAGAATTGCAGATTGTACCATAGAAATTGGGTTTGCAGGTAATACAGAAAAAAGGGTTCGCAGTTCAAAAAGGCAAAAGAAGAAACACTTTAGACCGTATTGGCTACTATAGATAGGTCTGTAATGTCCCCATTTTTGTGAGCATCAGAGTTTCTTTGGATTAGCCTATCATTGGCCCTCGTAGGCTAAGTCATATGGTTAGAGGGTCTCAGTTGGAAGAACGGGAGGCCGATTCCCATTCCAAAAGATAGGAGTGTTCAGGATTGCTCTTCATTTGTTTCAATTTGGCACACTTACTATTTATAGTAAGTGTCCATTTCAGGAAAGTCGGGATTTCTATCTTTAGATGAGCGCCTGAACATGTTATGTTGCAGAGTTGAGATTTGGTATCCTTGGCTTGAGAAGTTATTAAGGGACTAACTATTTATAGTAAGTCACTTTCACGGAGCTGCTATCTTTGACAGGGCACTTGAACTTTTGGCAACTGCAGTGGATATCTAGGTTCTTGATTGACTTCTTGGAGGAGATTCGGTAGCTTGGCCACATATGATTTAATTATTAATAAAATTAAACTTTATTAATAATATGTTATAAAAGTTTATTATAAAATTATAAAGTTAATGGAGCCAAGTCTTCATTAAAGTGCATTAATTGATTAAATTAATTGAGCACCCATACCAAGGAGATATTATTTTGAAATTATAAAGTATGTTGTCGTGAAATAATAATAATGTTGTTAAGTGTCGTTATGTTTGTTAGTGTAACCAAGGGATAGGCAGTTATGTGTTGCGACGGTTCACCTCGCACACCCTAGAGTCTATATTTGTACTCTCTTGGATGGAATAGATCATTATGTATACGGAGAAATAGTATCTTGTGGAGTCTGAATACTATATGTAATCTTTACTGGAATTAATGAAAAAGTTGGCAGTTCTCTAATATTGCATTGTCTTACATTCCTTGCTATATGTATTATGTATTAACTCACTTTACCCGAAGCAATAAACATCTGGCGTCGTTGCCGATACAAACTCGGGAAGTGACGGAGTGTTGATGGCATACAGTGGACAATGGGTCAGCCAGTAGACGACAGTGCAAGGGAACACGAAGACGTCTTTGTGGAACATTTTGAGGCAGAGCAGGCCTTGACTTCGGATTTTGTGGCATTGTTGCAAGCCTCCATCAAAACTCACGTCAAGAAGGAAGTCGTGCGGGAAGAAGTCTCAGAAAGTGTCATGTAGGACGCCTCGGAGTGAGTCTGATGTGAATCGGTTGATGAGCCGTCTCCCTAGCCTATTGGCACAAACGTCCCTTGCCCTTTGAAACCGTCGTGAGGAGACCGACCGGGAACACAAACGCCAGCAAATCCTCCGCAATTACGAAGAAAATAGTTGTCCGGAAGAGGAGGAACGAGAGGAAACAAGGAGAAGACAGTATTTTGAACCCTTGGGAAAGAACTAATTAATGCCAAACATTTCTAACAAAGATAGAAATCAGAAGGAGTATATAGAGGAGTGTGAAGCCGTCCAGAGGGCTTTGACTCTTGAGCAACAAGCTGAACGGAGACGGAGGCTAAGGCGACTTGCCGAAGGACGACCGGACAAAGGGTTGCCTGAAGGGGACCAAGTAGGTGTCACGGTAGGTGCAGAAGTCGAAGGAGAACACTACGGTACACAAGAACACTGTAGGGAAAGAAGTAGAGAAGAGTTGATTGAAGAGACTTGACAAAGGCTAGGCTTAATTGAAGAGACAGGACATCGGTTAAGGAACTTATCCCTTACACCGCATCCAGAGGCAAGGTAAGCCCGAAGGAACGAAGAGGGAGAGGCCAGGGACAGGGAGGTCAATGTAATGTCCCCAATTTTAGCAGGGTCATTGAATGGATTTCAATTCTGATACTTCTTTAGTTGTTTTTGCAAGACGGGTGAATTATTATTATTATTTAATTATATTTGCTAAGGTTGCCATTATTGTTGGTATTATATGTTGGGCACCTTAGTGTTATAGCTCATCGGAACCGAGATGAAAAGTTTTAAATCTTGGGCACAAGAAACAGGGACCTTACGTGTCATAATTTCATGATATTGATGAAAAGGTCAATTTTGGAGCCAAAGGAGTTAATAAATTATATTACTCAATATGTGCCTAAGTATAAAAGTGCTTCAAGTGAAAAGTGTGTGAGAGAAGACACTTTTTAATTATAAAAGCAATAGGCAAGGCATTCATTCACAATCAATTGATTATATTATATTTGGTTTGTTTTCTCTGAGGAGAAGTTCTGATTTGTGCCCTTGCTGAAGTATAAGGGTCAAATTGGCTTCTAGAAGACTAATTCTTGTGAAGTTAATACCTTATTAGTTGCTTAAGTATAACCAATCCTTCTTCTTCCATACTGTCTGCCTGTGACTAGAGGAAGAAGTAATTCTAAAATTGTTCATGCACACTGAGGGTGCGAATTTATTTGGGAGAGTGATTCATGTCTACTGGAATGGCATCATCGAATTATTAATTCGATTGAAGATAGTTAGCGTCTGGAAGAGAAGAGACATTGCAGATTTTGAATACAAGTGTTGTTGGCTGTGAATCGAATTTCATTATTGGTGGGCGATATACATTGTTCTCAGCTTGCAGATTTTGGCGAATAAGAAATGCAGACTATCATGAGTTTGCTCTAGGGCAGCTTTGTAAGTGGATGGAGACGGCATTGCTAGTGGAAGCAAACCGTAGTCACATAGCAGTCAATGTGTAGAAGTTGCGTACAATGTCCAGACTTTGTGGACAAAGGGAAACAGCTCGCGGCTAGCATGCAAAGCCGTTAACATGACTGTGCAGCCCGTGGCCAGCTAACAAGGAGGAAAGTTAGTGGAGGCATTACAATATGCCAAGGAAGCATTTCGATTCAAGTCCACTGCAAACGAAATGGTATTTTTTTTGGATGTACTCAATCAGTAGTTGGTTTTAAGATTTTGCTAAGTCATTTGGTATTGGTATTATTTAATTTCAGAATTCTATCTTGCAAAATACAAAAGTATATTCTGATTTGTCCAAGGGAGTTAGCATTGTTATTGAAGAAAGTGCATGTGAATTTGGAATTTAGCAAAAGACTAGATGTTTCAATAATAAATATGCTGGAAATAATGATGTTCTTGGATTGAAAATTATATTTAAGGTTGATTATATAAATAAGGAGATACGTTCTGGCAAAGTTTATTACTTGTGGTTGCAAAATCTATTAATTCATAGCAGAGCCAGGTTGGGCTCATTACAGTAGTATCAGAGCCATCTTCTTGCTATCCTGTGGGTAGGAAAATATTTAAGCAGATTTGTTGTTATAGTTAGAGTGATCAACACTCTTGCATTTTAGCTATGGATAGATACATGCGGCTTAGCTCCGAGAGCCGGGGCAGCAATGCGGGAAATAATGACAAAATAGATACACTAATGGAGAGGCTTAGGCTTCATCAGCAGAGGATGGCGGCAAGTCTATCGGATCCAGAGATGGTAGATAGGGCAGCGAGGTACATGGTTTCTGCCTTCCGTAGGCCGGCATCGAGATCACAGGGTAGAAGGCTTGAGTCTTTCCCGATAGGTGTCTGAGATGTGGACCCACCAGTATATAGTACGACACCTACTCATGTATCTGATGATAGACACTCTACACATAGACAGGTGGACGTGTCCGTACCAGTGGTAGACTGCAATACTGAGCTTCAGCAGGTTGAGGCTTTCCGAGTCCTTGCAGTTGGTGCAGAGACAGTTGATACAGTAGTTGCCTCTGATGGTCCAGATTCTCTCGAGGAGGGAATTGTTATTGGAGATTTATATGTCAGCTACCGTAGTGTAGCTCCAAAGTGAGAGGCAGCACCCCTCTCACGTGGGATAGGCGAGAGCATGGAGCTACCTTGTTGTGGCATTGATGATCAGGGTGTTACAGCTGAGTCGGCAGATGTCAACTCATTTTCGGGAGTTATTGAGTCACATCCTAACATTGATTCAGATGTACAGAGTCAAGAGATAGCAGTTGAGCATCTGTTAGGGGATGTAGATGCAGTGAGTATGGACACTTTTGATGATATAGGCTGCATGGGGTATGGCATTCCTTATCAGATATTGGGTGATGACTTTGAGGTGCTTTTGGATGGGTCCAAGGATGAGGATTCACAGGGACTCTTTGTTATTGGCGATACTACTAGGGTTTCTGCTTCTTCTGCGGTGTTCGTTGAGGTACTGACGAGTTGTATCGCATCTGCAGATGTGTGCAAGGCCAGTAGCACACATGGGGCGAGCAGTTTTGATTCAGTCTCCTATCACAGTGCAGTTAGTGGGGCAAAGAGCTTGCATAGGAGGCAGGGCTTACAGAGGCATCATGTGTCTAGTCAGCTGAAGGTGAATGACAAAGACATCTCTTCAGTTGTTGAGCATTTTGATGTGATTCGTCAGATGTTAGTCGCATCTGGTTGGGGTGCTCCTATGTCAGATGAGCACGGCGATAGTAGCCTTTCCCTAGCAGAGGTTTATGCACTTCAAGAGGTTGTCGGGGTCTTGAAGCATAATTATACACAGTTAGTTGCTGACAGGAATTACCTTCTGGAGTGGGGCAGTGCCTGTTATGAGACATTGTTAGGGAAAGAGGAGGAGGTGGTTGAGCTTACCCAGGCACTTGAGGTGATTGTAGACTCACTGCAGTGTACCCAGTTGGCTTTCCAGGACTCACAGTCACAACTGGAGTAGGTGACCGTAGAGTTGGTCCACACTAACCCCAGACCCAGCTCAGTTGCACATTGAGGTAGTTGGTGGTGAGTTTGCTTCTACGGTTGGAGATGTGGGATGTGATGATGTGGCTGACACATCCGTCCGAGATATGGGTGCAGTAGGTACAGAGGAGGTGAGGGCATCAGTGGGGACGAGCTCTCATGGTGATTTGCTTCCTGCTGCTGGAAGCGAATCTACCACCACATTTCCTACAGCTGGTGGCAGTAGACAGTTAGCAGTGCCACATTTGCAGGAGGATCAGCTATGGGTTGCGGGGGAGCAAGTTGACGCTTCCGCGTATAATTTTTACTGCACTGAGTCATTCATGGAGTATCTACTTGAGAGTGCAGATTTACAGGGGAGTTCGTACCGAGGATCTGAGGGTACTCTCATTAGAGGCTCTGGTGCTATACGGCGTTTGGTGGGGAAGATTGTAGATACCTTAGCTACAATGCTTCCCAACAAGGATTTTGTGGTTGGGTATGCTGAGAGGGTTGCCCAAGATCCTACCCAGTCTGCAATTAGGCGGAGTCAGAGATTGGAGCCATTTCTTGGTTCCCAGTTTGGTAGTGATGAGCCATTGACGAAGATTGGGGCTTTCTATCGGCATTATACTGTGAGGTGTGCTCATCATTTTTCTTTCGACCCACAGGCAGAGGATTTGGTTTTTCATCGTTGTGGGTTGGCTCCAGGTTTCATACCATCCATTGTGGGATGGATTAGTACCATCTTTTGTTGATGGGATCAGCAGTTGCTAGTTATATCACTTGAAGTATCGTCATGCCCAGGTCGGTTTTGCCGAGATTGGATTTGGTGGTAGTGACTCAGGTACCTACACTTGTTATCATATCCACAGTGTGGTCAGGTGTGAGTGTCAGTTAGACAGGGACGCGAGGATTGGCAAAGTTAGTGTTTCAGCTGGGTTGAGTTTTGTTGAGTTGTTTCCTCCATCCACACCTACAATTAGTCTTCAGATGATTCTATCAGTGATGTCAGTTACTTGGGTGTTGGTGATACGGGAGCCAGTTGTGCGCGATGGTGATATTACACAGTTTCATCCGTGGGATCCAGGTGGATCGTGATGTTTCCTGTTACTGGGATTGCATGGGGACAAGCAATCTTGGGGAGGGAGGACTGTAATGTCCCCCAATTTTAACAGGGTCATTGAATGGATGGTGTCAGGTCATTATCACGAACCTCGTGGTCTGGCGAGGTGTTTAGAGGGTCATTGGTGTGAACTTACTATTTATAGTAAGTCAATGGATAGTTCCGATGAGCTCAGATGAGTTAGAGGAGTTCAATGATGCTCTCAGTTTTCATTTCTAGCTTCCGGTTTGGGCTCCAAGAATCTTGGAGAGAGCGTCTATTTTTAGTAAGTCACCACGTCAAGTTCGTTCATCATCTTTTATCATCAGGATCACTCCAGTGCAAACAGATTTCGATTCTGATGCTTCTTCAGTTGTTTTTGCCAAACGGGTGAATTATTATTATTATTTAATTAAATTTGCTAAGGTTGCCATTATTGTTGGTATTATATGTTGGGCACCTTAGTGTTATAGCTTGTCAGAATTGGGATGAAAAGTTTTAAATCTTGGGCACAAGAAACAGGGACCTTGCGTGTCATAATTTCATGATATTGATGAAAAGGTCATTTTTGGAGCCAAATGAGTTAATAAATTATATTACTCAATATGTGC
>MU224798.1:1736009-1748449 GCA_018584345.1 Thuja plicata | reverse complement strand
ACCTGCGGTAAGAAGGGAGCCTCCCCTATTGCTGAGAGGAGAGAGAAATCTCACATACTGCTGCCTAAAGTACACGTTTTGCAAGTTGTAGTCTTAGTGACTTGCAAAATATTTAGCCAACAGATATGAATAAGTTCTTGATGCCCAACAAAGTGTTCTCGAATAATCCAGCTACCTCACTCTCGAGGTTTCTCTATGCGTTGTCTTCGTTGCGTGCAAAGTGCACAAACGATTCACTTTGTGTGGAGTTAGACTTTGAGTCTTCCTCATTCGTCACTGCTTGAACAAGCGGATTAGTTGCCTGGTCGGCAAGACGCTCTCCTACCTCGTCAAGGAGTGGTAAGTTCCTGGCAATCTCCTCCCACTCGTGCCACGTACGTTGTGTCCCACCCGCCTTGCCGGTGGAGCTCCTACCTCTCTCTACTCTGGCTTCAACTAACAGTTCGGCTTTGCTTTGTAGTGGTCTTTGAGACTCCTCGACTATTCTCTGTAACCATCGTTACCTTTCACTCTGCTCCCTAATTCAGAGAATTCTTCTTACTGATGCTTCTCCTTCTCTCTTCTTCTTTCTCTCTCCTAGTACATCTTATGTCTTTGTTTGGTAGACGGGGCATTAATTGATGGAATTGCCAAAGGTAAGGCGTCCATTTGTGTCACGCTCTTCCTCCTCCCTTGGGTTCCTTTTCTCGTACTGTGCCTTAGGGATCACTCTCTCTCGAGCTTCCCTCTGCATGTATAGATCAACCGAAACTTCCCACGCGTGCAGCAAGTCCTCTATCAAGGTACCCTCCCGAGTTTCTTCCCTATTGTCTTCAATGTCACTGTCAGTTACCAGCACTCCTTGATCGAACGTGCGGCCCATTATTCCGCCATCCCACCTATTGGTCTTCCTTCAGATCTCCAGGTTCAATGAGGCAACAACGCCTAAATGTTTACTCGCTTCGGGGTATATGTTTATTACTTAAGTAAACCGAAATGCAACCAAAATACAAGAACATAATAGTTCAAATAAAACACATGCAACATAAAATAGGCAGAAAGATATATCTTTTCATTCCATCTAATGTTTGTACAATGCTAATTTATAATAGGTACCAACTTACAATATATAGCACCCAATGGTTGGTTAAGAGTACCAACAGTCGCTTCCTACAACTACCTAAGAACCACTTTGTCATTACATTTCCTTATACATAATCAAACATAACAAAACATAATTTATTCAAATTGACGAAACTACCACCAACAACCACCTTGGTGGATGTCAAAGTCCTGCCACCAAGGCCAAGAGGGTCAAACTCCCGCTCTTGGCCTTAGAATAGGCAAGTCAAGAACGCCACTACAATCTCTCTATTGTGCCTACTATGCTAAGCTAATCGACTATAAGGGATGAAGCATAGATAGGACGCAAGGCAAGCATCCCACTAAGTAGACCACCTTGTGTGGATGTCAAAGTCCTACCACCGAGGTCAAGGGGACCAAAGTTCCACTCTTGGGCTTAGAATGGAATTGGCTTGACCAAACCTATCATGACGCAATCCCTATGTTCAAGATTTGATCTATAGCATAGAAATATTGCATTTAAGTCCATATAAAATTAAGCTAACTAATACTATTAGTCTGTATAGATATATGCACACAATGGTGTTCCCTATGTGATTACAGGGTTTATAATCAAAAGCATAATAAAAAAAAATGATTTTTTTGGCTAAATCAACAAGGGGACATTACAGCAGGGAGATATTCATAATACACATAGACCTCAAAGTATAGGGAAAGTAACAGCTGATTCCACTCTTTTCTTTGTGTTAGGCACAACATAATTTCCTTCCAAATGAAGCCATACTCATGAGCATTACTCACCCCAGTAAATGAAATGGAGACCTCATCCCAAATGCCTGTATTTCTATCCCTGCAAACCAAAGCCACAATAAAATAAATTTACAAAAATAAAACACGAGACAGAAAATCAGATAACTTTTCTTGTAAGGTAAGTTTTTTTTACACAAAATTCTTAATGTTTGCACCCTGAAGCACACAGTGCTGCAAATGCTTTCGGAAGCCAAGCCAGATAAGATGTTTGCTAGCTCTGAACAAGAAGTTTAGATTACCTTATAGGTGCCATCCAATCCCAGCCCTGAACATATTGTGTTGCCACGTCTTTACCAATCTGTAAACACAGAAAAACCATAGGTCAGTAGCAATTACTGGAAGCACGGCCAAATAATGAAACAACACTAGCCTGTAGCAGAAACATGTATAAAAATATTTTTACATAAAAAACAAATAAGTGGTTACACTTTCATATTTTATTTGAACATGAAGGCAAATAAGATGAACATATCCTACAGATAATGAAAAAACAACCAGAACTCTAGCTAAAGCAAGTTAGGTAATAGTAAGTATCTAAACCTTGCATAATCACACATTGAATCAAACATGCACACAAAATTGTCATCTTTGTTTACATAAAGATCCAAAATGCTCCATGCATACCAGGTTTGATTACAGAAAGTGCTAGAGTTTTACACTTATTATGAACAGTGTATAATATAAATTGGGAAAAAACAAAAAAGCTGTAAAAAAAGCTCAATTTTGGAGCTCCACCAAGGAGGATTCCATTCACCAAACTGGTGTCTTGCTAGGCGGTTATCTAAAAAAACAACTTTGCCATACATTTTATGCCAGAACTTCAAGCATAAAATGTATAAATGGTGTGAAGAACTCCAACTCTTTTGGCAAAGATAATGTGTTTTTCAAATTATGGCTAAAGAAAAGTACAATGTAAATATAAGGTTGCATGAGAGCACTAAGATACAAGATTTGTAGAAAAGCAACTCTCCTCCTATGGGAAACATGCAGATCCCACTCAAAAAGAGGAGACAATAGAATCCTCCACCATGGCTTAAATTAAAAGCTGATTGTAGAAAGGAACAACCTTGAAAAGCAGGTGGCCTGTGTAGTAAAATTCCAGTTTGATATGTGTACTGATTAATGTTAAATATATGTATGATAACAGTTTCACTACCACAGATGTATTGTTATTAGTGTATTTATGCTTTTCTCATTGGAATGATCCCCCATAATAGATCCTACATATTATAAATCAAAAAAGAAAAAGAAGAGTAATACTACTCAAATCGAGCATTCAAAAATAAAGGAAATTGTGTAAATAGCCACATTTATATAGTATGGATTGTTTATATTGCAGCTTGTGTATGAGGTACTTTTTAATAACATGGTAAATATTTTCAAATTATATTAAATTGAAAAGGTAACATAAATGTTACAATCTTGGGTGGTTTGGTTGTTTACCAAGCAGAGGAATTCATAGTTTTGTAATGCAAATCGGAAAAGTATTTTGAATTCTAACCATTCCAACATGGCGGCAAACCAAATTCACGTATCAAAGAAGCTTGACTTCTCATGAAGAAGCTATCAGAATAATGGAGACTTGTTGGAAAAACAGAAGTGTGGGTTTTAAATGACCTTTTCTGGCCCTCCACTTACAGATGAAACAACTAAAAATCCTGACTGTAAAATCCCTTTAGTAGATTGGACCAAACTCTGTAAAATCCCTTTACTAGATTGGACCAAACTAAATCTAATCAAACAGTCAATTTGTTTTACAGTTTAAATATCATATGGGAGACATTTTGACAAACAGTTTATAAGCATGCTTATCATAGTTTCAGTTGAATTTGGTAATATTCTAATAACTGGAAAACTCAAAGGAATCAACTAATGACAGTGATTTCCACTAACCATACACTGATTATATTCACAGAAGTCAGAAATAGGTAGATACAGAAATATAACAATTCAGTCCTGACCTCAATCAATAGTTATAACTTATAATGTCTGTGTGGTGGTTGCTGAGAAATTTAAGAAGCCTTCTTCAATGCAATGGACTCTTCAGTTTTTAACTGCACAACTTCATATAGTCCCGTTGTCACAAATGAAGCCCACAGTAAATGACCAAGATACCCACACTTAAGATGAAGACCCAAACTGCCGCTGCTATCTGACCCATATCTCCGTTACCACTTTTTGATGAATATCACAAAAGATCGTCCGTACTTGCTGCTTCTCGGAATTACTCTGTCTGGTCCAACGTGAATTCAAGGAAACCCGATCACCGGTTTCTTGGATGTATGGCTGCCTCTGGATAATAACAATTCCTCAATTCTGTCGCTGTTGATGCAAGGTCACCACCCGCAGGTCAAAATGTATTGTCCGTATTTGTTAGGAAGCCGCAATGTCTGGACTGAAGACCTGATCGTGGAATTTGTTTTACCCGTATTCTCTTTGACACACGGCGGCTCTACTCCTCTTGCGCAATGTGTCTTTTTGAAGCTTTCAAGTGTTCAAAGTGCAGATGTGAGCCATCTTTCACAGTGGTCGTTGTTTCCCACCGTGTCTGGAAACAACTCCTTCAGAGTTCCTTCTCTGTGACGTGGCCTCTCCGTTCTGTTGCATTTGGAAGTTGGAGACTTCTTATTGATGCACAACAATCCCAAATATGATAACTCCCTGACAGCCCGTGGGACATTTGTCTTCATGTGCCATCTCTCATTATCGAGAAAACCAACTCAGCATATTTTGCGGCCGGATACGTAACTTTGGCTGAACAAAGTTTATATTGTGGAAGCAAATAGATGCAGAACCGAAGCCTATAAGAACAACAGTATTGTCACTATCATTTGCCACCTTTCTGATACCCGAAAATTTCCTTAACCAACTAGAACAAATCCTTTCTGGTGAAATGGTTCTTATCTCAATTCTGAGAAAGTGTCATAATTTTCAGAAGATCTTCCACACCTTCCACCTTCTTGACAATGCCTTAAAATTCCCGTAATTCAACTTCCTCCAAACTGTTAATTAACAAAGCCTTAAAATTAATTATTTAATATTAGTTTTTGATTTATTAACTAATATTAAATAATTAACATTACTATTTTAATATTAGATATAGTAACTAGTATTAAATAATTAACATTATTTATTGATATTTAGGGACATTACAAGTCCTCCCATCCTGAGATTGCTTGTCCTCAAGCAATCAAATTTCTGAATCAACTGTCATATGTACCAAGATACCTAGGTCCCAAATCAATCTACGAATTCTCTAGTAGGAATCTGTTGTGCCATTATGATATATATAAAATTTGCTTCACTGTAAAAGACTCCACCAATCATGCCAACCCCAGGATCCCAAATCTGAACATCATCTCCAGTATCAATCATCAAGAGGAAAGGAGAAACATCATTCATCAAAACTTCATTAGTGATTGTTTCATTAACTGTCCATAACCTGAAATTATCTGTGCAGCCAATTATACTCAACAAATCTAAGTATGGTGAAATTGATTTTTTAATGCCATCCTTATGAATCATCATAATCTTCTCATGAGAATTTGCTACCTGTAGCACAACATCCACAAAAATCATTAACACTGCTTGTGAAGATATTTGTCCACGTTGATTATGTAACTCTGGTTGGATAACTTTTGATGTACTACAAAGCTCACTTTGAACACTCATTTTTGGTTTTGTTTGAGAACCCATGTATCTATGCCTTTCCTTAATTTTTTGCAAATCCTCCCTTCCTTGAGCAGCTATCATCTTAGCATGCTTAGCTTTCTCCATCCACACGTTACACTACAAAAGTGTTCTTTCTACATGTTCACCATGACACATCAATTTCCTTGGCTCCTTGTTCATTATCACTGATTCCTCCCGAATTCCTTCAATCTCTTCATTTTGCTCCTCTGAATCTAGTGCTGGGGGTGATAACAATTCTTCCTTACGGATTTCATCAATCCTTTCAACTATCATATGCATTTTTCTTGAATTATCTTCTTGCTCATTTGGCAAAGTTGTCATCTTTTCTGCTTGGTATGAAGAATAGTGAGCCATACTCAATCGTACACAAAGTTCATTAATTTCTTTTTCTCTGTCTTCAACGAACTTGATAGCAAAGTCCATGTCCCTGAGTAATTGCAAGTAATCTGATTTTGTCTTTTCTAATGCTTCCTTGATTGCTTGTAACTGTGCACTAGAAATTTCATTTGTAATTCCTTTCTTCCTTTCCTTCTTTTGAAGATTCCATATAAGCTCTCCAATTTGTTTATGAGTAATGTCAGTCCTTGACAGCACTTGCACAATCCTTTTCTCCGTGACAACTAATTGATACTTAAAATATTGCCCTAGCAAAGGTTTGTACTTATCACAATGACTAGTACTTTCACCACCCAATGAATCTCTAAATTCGCTTCCATCCGTAAGAACACTTTCCTCATCAAAAGTAACTGACTTACTAAAAGAAACTGTAGAATCCTCAACCTTATGAGAATAATTCATCCCTTTTGTATAATTATTAATGCTGACTTCTAAATCACCCACATAAAATCTTGAGCACCCTTCTTTTGTTGGCTTAGTGAAATCAGAGTTTATGTTTACACATTGCACTGATCTATAACACACGAGACTCAACTTCATCCTGTTTGTACTCATAGACGATTCATTTATCTTGTATTTCTTTGTGAACTCCCCGAAACTCTATTCTACATTCATCATGAGCAAAACTATTATCTTCAACACGATCCTTCTTCTGCTCTTCTTCCTTCAAGAAGAGAGATTTTAGCTTTCCTTCACATCGTCTGAACACATTGCAAACCAATGTGTATGCAGATGAAGAAATTGCACATTCCTGTTTCGAAACAGCTCATAGCATAGATAAGATTGGGAGGTTGTTTCACTCTCATTGATAGTTAGAACCATAATATTTTGCATAGATGCAATAACCTCTTTATCATGTGCTTGTCTGACTGTGACTAAGAAATGATAAAACATATCGTAAATCAAATCTTGCGATCCTAAATCCAACAGGAGGTTACTTACTCTAACCTCTACAAAACTTTTCAATATAGCAAACCTTCTTGAAGCGTGAATATAAGGGACATCATCAAGACCCTGGAAACTATCAACCATCAAGATCAAAATCTGCTTCATGGTGTCATCATCATAGGGAACATGCGGTACCGAAATTCTCAAAACCTCACTAAGGCATGAAGTAACCAATAATCTGGTTCCAGCATCTAAATGCATCAACAACCAATTCTGCTTCAAGGAAAACATCACAGGGATAAGAGCACAATGTAAAAATTATGAAGGTGAATGTTCCACTATACTAAAACATCTTCCGGTTCATTCAAGGTGTTAAAAACAGCATTCTTGGGTTGATGATTACAAAGCTTGTCACCAATTTCTTGCAGTGCTTTAACCAAACAAAGTCTTTCTTCTGACCCCATACTTGATTTAAGATTGTTTTTCCCTACAGGGTGGCAGGCACTTAAGCTCTGATACCACTGTAAAATCCCTTTACTAGATTAGAACAAACTAAATCTAATCAAACTATCAGTTTGTTTTACAGTTTAAATATTGTTTGGAAGACATTTTGACAAATAGTTTACAAGCATGCTTATCTTAGTTTCATATGAGTTTGGTAATATTCTAATAACTGGAAAAATCAAAGGAATCAACTAATGACAGCGATTTCCAATAACCATACACTGATTATATTCACAGAAGTTAGAAATAGGTAGATACACAAATATAACAATTCAGTCTTGACCTCAATGAATAGCCATAATGTCTGTGCGGTGGTTGCTAAGAAATTTAAGAAGCCTTCTTCAATGCAATAGACTCTTCAATTTTTAACGGCACAACTTCATATAGTCTCGTTGTCACAAATGAAGCCCACAGTAAATGCCCCAAGATACCCGCACCTGGAATGAAGACCCAAACTACCGCTGCTATCTGACCCATACTTTGTTACCACTTTTTGATTAATATTACAAAAATATCGTCCATACTTGCTACTTCTCAGAATTACTCTGTCTGGTCCAACCTGAATTCAAGGAAACCCAATCACCAGTTTCTTGGATGTATGGCTGCCTCTGGATAAAAAAAATTCCTTAATTTTTTCGCTATTGATGCAAGGTCACCACCCGCAAGTCAAAATGTATTGTCCGTATTTGTTAGGAAGTCGCGATGTCTGGACTGAAGACCCGATCATGGAATTTGTTTTATCAATATTCTCTTTGACACACGACGGCTCTATTCCTCTTGCGCAACGTGTCTTTCTGAAGCTTTCAAGTGTTTGAAGTGCAGATGGGAGTCGTCTTTCACACTTGTCACTTCCCATCGTGTCTGGACACAACTCCTTCAGTGTTCCTTATCTGTGACGTGGCCTCTCCGTTTTATTGTGTTTGGAAGTTGGAGACTTATTGATGCACAACAATCCCGAATATGATAACTCCCTGACAGCCCGTGGGACATTTGTCTTTATGTGCCATCTCTCATTATTGACAAAACCAACTCAATATATTTTGCAGTCGAATACGTAACTTTAGCTGAACAAAGTTTATATTGTGGAACCAAATAGATGAAGAACCGAAGCCTATAAGAACGATAGTATTGTTGCTATCATTTGCCCCTTTCTGATACCCGACAATTTCCTTAACTAACTAGACCAGATCCTTTCTGGTGAAATGGTTCTTATCTCAATTCTGAGAAAGTGTCATAATTTTCAAATGATCTTCCACACCTTCCACCTTCTTGACAATGCTTCTATAAGGGAAGAAATTCCCGTAATTCAACTTCCTCCAAACTCTTAATTAACAAAGCCTTACAATTAATTATTTAATATTAGTTTTTGATTTAGTAACTAATATTAAATAATTAACATTATTATTTAATATTAGATATAGTAACTAATATTAAATAATTAACATTATTTATTGATATTTAGGGACATTACATTACACTGTCTTGAAAAAGTCTCGGTGTTTGAAATTCTATAAGATAGTCATTGTCACTTTCACTGCAAAAGATTGGAAATTCTAGTGTCAGATTGCTATTTGTAAAATCTGTTATAGATGATGATTAAAGTTTCATGTTCTTGTAGCATACATTACTCTCTTGCAGACAATTTGACAGACTAAAGAAAGGTCATTTTAGGGAGGTTATCGTTGAAGATTAGTGCTTTTTGAGAAGTTTCTAAAAGTAAAACCCTTATTTCATTTATGTTTAGCCTTGTAAATTTTCAGCCAGAAGTTCAATTATCTGCACAACGGTTCATATTTTCTTCTGGAGGTAGTGAGGTAGAATAAACACAAAAGTCAGTCTCTAAGAAAACTATATTGATTTGCAGAAGTCTATATTTTGTTTGTAATAAAAATGGGAGATGACCAAAAACTTGTCATGACCAAGGATATGGAATGCATTATGACGGTTGAGAAGTACAATGGATTCAATTCTCACACATGTAAAGTTAAAATGTGTTAATCACTTGTCCAAGAAATGCGAAGGGTCTTGCATTTGGAAATTGAAAAGACTTGCATGGAGATGTGAAGAGACATCCATTTGAAATGAAGAGATTTGTGCTTGGAATATAAAGAGTCTCCAATTTCGAAAATGAAGAGTCAAGTCTTCTATATATTTCTCTGTCTTGTTCATTGGTGAGGTGTTAGTCATGCATTATATTGTTGGTTTTGTGTGTAGTAGATGTATTGTTGGTTCAGTTTGAAGCATTGTACACATATCTCTATTATTTTATCAATAAAGTATCATTTCTTGTGTGGCTGGGTTTTTCCCCTCAAGTTGGAGGGTTTTCCCAGGATAAATATTAGTGTCTTATTGTTCTTTATTCTGTCATGTTTTGCTACTTATTTCAATTCCTGGTAAAACATTAATATGGTATCAGAGCTTGGACAGAGTTAACTCTCTCACGAGAGAGGTTGGAATATGAGATCACGTATATGTGTAAGTTTTCAGAGGAGTATGGATGATGACTATCATTGGAGTTGGGCGTTTGTGTTTCAAGAAGTAAAGGATTTGTATGCAACTGTGAAGTGGGCAGCAATAAGAAATTTTGTGATAGTTGTTCTTCATGTCTTCTACTAACTTGCATTCTTGATGAGTGAAATTGGCTTCCTTTGTATGGTTGTATGAATGTATTCAGCGCTTCATAGACAAATGATGTTGAAAAGTCCTTAAGTACTATGCAAGATATTACTGCTGGAATGTTTTCTGGGGTATTGTGAGGAAGATTAAACAATGAAGAGATAAGTATTTTATGATTGTACCTTTGAATATTGATCATGAATTTATATAGTTAATTCATGCATTAACAATGGGAATAGTGTATGCTTTTAGCATTGAACAGTATATTTCTTTTGGATAGTTTGATTCTATAAACTTCTACTAATCTCTCTAAAAATGCTTCCAGGACGGATCAAGAAGCAACGGGATGATGAGAGATTCATGCGAAGTCATGAAAGCTGTAGAAATGAACATGAGGGGCACTGCTTGCAGTCGTGAAACTGTATTGGTCACATAACATCATTTAAGAGGAAGACCCTATACAGTTTGTCATTGTGATTTGTTCTTCAAAGAGGAAGAAATGATATTCAAAGGGAGACTCTTCAGCTGCAGAGATCAGATTTGCACAGTCAATCTGAATTTGAAATTGGTAGCTCTAGAATAGAGGATGATTTGGGATGAAGTCGAGGAGGACAGTGCTGAACTTTAATATGTCAGAAGGTTGATGCAAGTGTTTGAATATTCAGAGTGAGCTTGTGTTGCAGAGGGAGAGTGTCAAGTCCTTTGCAGAGGATCAACAAGCTCATGAAGCAGTGTGACAGCAAAAGCTCATTGTATGGTCAAGCATTGAAGCCAAATGTATTTTATTGTGATCGTCAAAGTTGTGAGATTGTTGCTCTTGCTGAGAGAGACTATCAGCTTCAATGATTCTTATACATGTTTATGATTTCTTCTCCGTGAGGGAGAAGTTCGAGGTGCAATCCCTTGTTAATGAGTTCTTATCCGAGAGGGAGAAGTTCGAGGTGCAATCCCTTGTTAATGCATTCTTCTTTGCGAAAGAAGTTTTAGGTGAAAGCCCTTGTTCCACCCTCTGGGAGTAGCTATGGTGGATCCACCTTCTAGGAGCAGCTATGGTGGATGTCATGTGAGAGACTCCATGACTTAGCTCTTGTGTTATTCACCCTCTGGGAGTAGCCATGGTGAACATCATGTTGAGATGACGATATCACATTGAGAGAATCTGTGATAAAGTTTTTGGTTTTCTCACAATGGGTGTATGTTAACATTATAGCATTTACGGTTAAGATCAACTCGGGCATTTGAAGATAATAATATTTTGTTATTTATTATCACCCTTGCGATATTTATACATGTGCGATTTTATAATAATAACTAAGGCATTATTATTATAAAATAAACAAATACAATAATTAACTAAAAGGGCCCAAGTCGGTCATCTATTGGAGGGATAGTTAATTACCAAGGGACATATATATTCAAGTTCGATTCTTGGAGAAGAACACACCAAAAACATAACGTTTGTTCTTCCTCTCAAGAATCCAAAGAAGACAAATCATCCTTGCATTATAGAACGAAATTTATTAGCAAAATTGGGATGAAATTTCGCAGCGAATTGGAGCGAATTATTTCAGGCATTCATCAGCGAATTTATATATATACTTAAAGTTCGAATTGATACAAAATCTGGTGTGCAATTTGGATCAGAATATTATACATATCAAGGGTGTGAATTACCCAATATAGGGCTTGATCCCCATCTACTATTTTACACATTACTTGAGGGCAAATTCTTGGACAGAATTCGCATGCCTTGGCGTTTGAATTTAACACTTTAGTGGGCTGCGATTTTTGGACCTGTGTGGTAGCATTTTCTACATCGCATCAATATTGGAGTTGCAGATCTAAAACAAGGGCAGACTTATCAAGATAAATTGATGTACAAAATTGGTACCATCTTTCCACCTTTCTTTGTCAATTTTGTCTATATATTGTTTCAGTTTTAAAAGCTATTTATAGATTGTATTTTCCTTGCATAGGTCTGAAAATATCAACATGGTATCAGAGCCTAGGTAGAGGAAAGATCTTATTCAGATTTTACGAAAACAGTCTCAAACTTTTAATACTTGAAACATGGAAAATCAAGCCCTATATTCAGCCTTGTCTACCCAAACTTCTAATAAATACTCCTGGGTTATTGATAGCGGGGCTTCAAGGCATATCACTAGGTTTCGGGAAAACTTTGATTCATTTTCAGAAAGCATTAAGGAAGAAGTTACCATAGGAGATGATACTTCTTATCCAATTATGGGCTTTGGGAATTGCACGCTTTACCAATAAATACGCAACAGGATCAAGAAGAAACTTCTCGCGCACGCTTTACCAGTAAATACGCAACAGGATCAAGAAGAAACTTCTCGCGCACGCTTTACCAGTAAATACGCACGCCCAGTCCGCTTATTTCATTGTCTTATTTCGCTTGTTTTGGCTGCGTTTAGCTTCTTGGGTGGAGAAGGGTTTTGGTGCATCTCCTA
>MU224798.1:1700993-1731578 GCA_018584345.1 Thuja plicata | reverse complement strand
CCCTAAGATATTATTATTCATTTTTATTACATAAGAGTAGGCCCAAACAACTTTGGAACCCAAAAAGAAATTTTGAAGAAACTTTAACATTTTCAAGTTCAGGTAGCGCAACTTCCGGAGACCATAACTCATCAACCGTTGACCCGATGGGGCGCTGTAACCCCATTTCAGAAATGTCATGAAATGCTCTACTATGCAAGGTTTCGACCCCATTCGGAGCCTCTAAAGCCTTCAAAATTGAGTTTGAAGTTTTTGTACCCTGCTGAGAATACCGAAAATATCCAATATCTACAAAACTAGACTTGATCTGACAATGAAACTTTACTGGCAGGCTGATACAATCAAAGTGAACCTCCAGGGAAGAAAATAGAACATTCTGAGCTCAAACGGAAAACTTACTAAAAATAGTAACTTTCCAGAAATAGTAACTCTGCACAAAATAGCCCTTATTAAAAAGAAACCAGAAAATATTTTTGCGTGATGCAAGATTGCTCTTACACCCAAGATGCTCCTACATCAGACACCCGGGGTAATTTGAGAAGTGAACCTGTCACATCTCAAGTGGTCAAAGGAAAACCAAGACGGTTAACCTCCTCCCTTGATAGCCATGATGAATCTTCTACAGGTCGTCCTTTTCATTTGACCAAATATTCTTCATATGTCTTGTTCCTTCTACTTCTACCAACACGACTGTCCAAAATGTCTTCAATCTCCTCTGTAGCTGAAGTAGTTGCTAGAATATTCCACTGTGCTTCTGTGATCTAATCCTCAACACCTCCCTCATGATATTCTGTCAAATCCGAAATGTTAAACACTGGTGAAATATTGAGTTCACTGGGCAACTCTACTTCATAAGCATTTCCTGAATCATGCTTCTTCAGTATTTTGCATGGTCCAAACTTCTTCATCTTCAACTTATTATATGTTCCTACTGGAAATCTCTCCTTTCTCAAATGGACCATGACTTCATCTCCCACCTGGAATTCCTTATGCCTCCTTTTCTTGTCTGCCTTAGCCTTGTATTGTGTATTCATTTTATTAATATGTTGCCTCACCTCATGAAAATTCTTCAAGTGTTCTGCAAAGTCTTCAGCTTCAGCGCTACTCGTCTCTCCTTTGTCCAGCTTTCTTAATTCTGATGCATTTCTGGGACTACTTCCATATACTATCTGGAATGGTGATTTACCAGTGCTCCTATTGACAGAATTATTATATGCAAATTCCGCCTGTGGTAAAACCAAATCCCATCCCTTTGGTTTATCTCCAACCAAGCATCTCAACAGGTTTCCCAAACTCCTATTCACAACTTATGTCTGTCCATCTGTATGTGGATGGTGTGTTGAGCTGAACTTCAAATCTGTCTTCAACTTTTTCCACAAGGTTCTCCAAAAGTACCCAACAAACTTGGTGTCCCGATGTGAAACTATGCTCTTTGGTAATCCATGTAGTCTTACTACCTTCCAAAAAAATAATTCTGCTACGTACATGAACAACATCATTAGTCTTCTTGCAAGGAATGAAATGTGTCATTTTCGAAAACCTATCCACCACTACAAAGATGGAATCATGCCCTCTCTGAGTTCTCTAGTATAGGTAATGGCTGATACAACCCTGTATTCTGCTTCACTCCTTTTGCCATCTGACATACCCTGCAGCCTTGTACAAATTTCTTAACATCTTGCTACAACTATGGCCAATAATAGTTCTCACTAACCAGAGAAATGGTTTTATCTCGCCCAAAATGTCCAGCCAATCCTCCACTATGCTTTTCTTTGATTAGAATCTCCCTCACGGAACTCTTTGGAATGCACAATTGACTACCTCTGAAAAATATATCATCCTGGATTATGAAATCCAACCATTTGGTTCTATCCAGAGTAACAGGTTCTCTACAAGCTTTCCAAGCTTCGCCAAAGGCTGGATCTTCAGGATACAAACTCTTCAGTTCCATGAACCCAACAACCTCAATCTGCATCTTTGTCAGCAAAATCAGTCTTCTGCTAAGGGCGTCTGCAACCCTATTAGACTTCCCACACCTGTGTTTCAAAACAAAAGTGTAACTCTACAAAAACTCAACCCATTTCAAATGCCTCTAATTCAACTTTCCTTGACTATTCAAATATTGCAAAGCTTGATGATCAGTAAATAAAACAAACTTTGTTGGCAAAATATAACGTCTCCACTTCCTCAATGCCTGAACTATAGCATAGAACTCCTGATCATAAACAGAATATTTTCTCTTGGCATCATTCAACTTCTCACTAAAATAAGCAATGGGTTTACCTTCCTAACTCAAAACTGCTCCAATAGCATTACCACTAGCATCACAGTCTACTTGAAACACCTTGTTAAAATCTAGAAGTGCTAAAACAGGTTGTTCTGTAACTTTTCTTTTCAACAATTCAAAACTCTTATCTGCCCCTACAGTCCACTTAAACTCTTTCCTATCCCCTCTCATTGTTTCAGTCAAGGGTCCACAGATACTACTGAAACTTCGAATAAACTTTCTGTAAAAGCTAACCAAACAATGAAAAGATCTTACCTCAGTGGCACTCCTTGGGGTAGGCCATTCGAGGATAGCCATCACCTTCTCTGGGTCCATTTTTAAACCTTCTACTGAGACTACAAATCCCAGATACACTAATTCCTTCTTTACAAAACTGCACTTCTTTAGATTAATCAGCAACTTCTCTTCCCTTAACCTCTCAAACACCTAACGAATATGCATCATATGTTCTTCCAATGTCTTACTGAAAATCAAAATATCATCTAGGTACACAATAACAAACTTACCCAGAAATTCTTTCAGTACTTCATTCATGAGCCGCATGAATGTGCTCGGTGCATTGGTTAGCCCAAAAGGCATGACTAACCACTCATACAAGCCCTCCTTTGTCTTGAAGACTGTCTTCCATTCATCTCCTTCTCTGATCCTAATTTGGTGATATCCACTCTTTAGATCTATCTTTGTGAAATACTCAGCTCCACTCCAACAATCCATAATACAATTCATTCTTGGCAAGGGAAATTTGTACTTGATAGTGATCTTATTGATAGCTCGAGAATCTATACACATCCTCCATTCTCCATTTTCCTTTGGTGCTAATACCGCTGGTACAGCACATGGTCTCAAGCTCTCTCGGATCAATCCCTTTTGCAATAACTCATGCACTTGTCTGTTCAATTCCTCACTCTCTGCTGGAATCATCCTATGAGTTGCCTTGTTTGGCAAACTAGCCCCTGGGATCAAGTCCATCTGGTGACTGATCTTTCTCACTAGTGGTAATACATCAGGTACATTATTAGAAACAATATCCTGAAACTCCAACAAGTCTGCAACTTCTGCAGGTACATCTTCTACTTCTTTACCCACTTTTGGAATTAGAGCAAAACACATATGCTCATGTCTCATACCTTCTAAGAAATTTCTTCCATCAACTAAACATATCTGGCATTACTACATACCTTTTCTCCTGTTTCCTTCAATGGCTTCAGCTTGTGTTGGACTCCATCCTTTGTCAAAGAATAAGTATTAGCATGACCATCATGTATGGCATGCCTGTCGAACTGCCAAGGCCTTCTCAGCAACAAATGACATGCATCCATAGGGATGATATCGCAAAGTACCTCATCTCAGTAACTTCCAATCTTGAACTTCACTAAGCACTGCTCATTGACCAGGCCCTTGTGGTCATCTTGCACCCAAGAAATTTTGTATGGACGTGGGTGCTTTTCCCTTTTCAGCTTCAACTTTGTGACCATTTCTTCTAATACCAGATTATCAGTGCTTCCACCATCAATAATCACATTACAACACTTACCCTCGCACTTTCATCTAGTGCAAAATAGGCTCTTCCTCTAATCTGAGCTCTTCTCTTCATTTATCAGGATCCTCCTAACAACTAGGGTTTCTCCTCTCTCAGCATCATCTGAGTATTCTAACTGAGCTTCTTCATTTGCATGCGCAACTCGTGCATGGCCTTCATTCCTCCTATCCGTCCTTCCTTGACGCTGTGGGCATTCATAGACTCGGTGTCCTTCTCCGCAATGGAAACATGTCCCACGAAAACCTCCTCTTCCCGGTCCTTGCCCTCTTCCTCTTTCTCTCTGATCTTTATTATTTTGATCACGGGGACGATTGTAATTATTTCCCCTCTGATTTTGGCTGCTACTTGACTCGTCATTCTTTTTCTGATCTTCATTTCGGCCTCCATAAGACCGTCTGTCAGATCATCCACCACGACCTCTTCCAGCTTGCTTGCTTTCAAACTTCTTGTTCAGCTTCTCTTCCACTCTTAGGGCAAACTGGTATGCCTCTTCAATGTTGGTCATTCTAACCAGACTCAACTCATCCTGAATACTTGGCCGCAATCCATAAAGATAACGGGCAACTTTTTCCTTCTCAAGTTCTGCATGACCTGTTCTAATGAGGACTCGGTAGAACTCTTCTGTATACTCCTGCACAGATTTTCCCGCTTGTTTCAACCCTTGCAGTTTTCTCAACAGATCTAACTCATAATCAACGGGAATGAACTGTCTCTTCAACTTCTCCACCATTCGGTCCCATCTTGTGATTTTCTCCTTTCCTCTTCTATTCCACTCCAACTGAATCTCCTGCCACCAAATTTTTGCATGGACCTTCAGTTTGGCCTTCACAAATTTGACCCGATCTGGGTCTTTGACATCTTCATACTCAAAATATTCTTCTAGATCATTGATCCAGTCAATCAACTCCTCTGGGTTAAGATTTCCCGAAAACGTGGAAACTTCAATCTTGGGTCTCTTTCCAATCTTGGAAATGGCTCTCAAAAGCCTATCATGTTCAGGATTTTGAGGCGCCTCTGGTGCTTCCTGGTCACCTTGTCCCTCTTCGGATTCCTCATCACTTTCATCTCTAACCGCAATATTCATTCCTCTCCGCAACTCCTCTTGCAACGCTTGCACTTGTCTTTGGAGGACTCTAAAACCCTCTTCTGTCACACCTCCAGCTCTTCCGCCACGGTTCCTTCATGGAGGCTTTTTCAGCTCTTATCACGCGAACCCACATCCACAGTCCTGGTGCAAACTGCCTCACAGTCGACAATCTCTTTACACACTCAAGAACTCCTACTCTAATACCACTTGATGAAGGGTGCTCTCCTTATTAACGCTAACATACAACAAAATCGAGAATAACAAGATTTGCAAAAGACGGGAAATGGGCTTTCTATTATCCACCATGAAATGAAATTACAATATTATGAAATATAACATGCACCTTCAGAAATGCAACATGCACATGGGCATTTTATTACAATAATCTGCAAGCCAGAGCCACCAACTGCATAACCCAGAACTACCCCAGATAACAACTTTGAAACCCAAAAAAAAAATTTGAAGAAACTTTAACATTTTCAAGTTCAGGTAGTGCAATTTCCGAAGACCATAACTCATCAACCGTTAACCCGATGGGGCGTCGTAATCCCATTTCGAAAATGCCACAAAGTGCTCTACAACGCAAGGTTTTGGCCCCATTCGAAGCCTCTAAAGCCTTCAAAATTGAGTTCGAAGTTTCTGTACCCTGCTGCCAATACCGAAAAATATCCAACTAGACTTGATCTAGCAATGAAACTTTACTGGCAGGCTGATACAATCAAAGTGAACCTCCAGGGAAGAAAATAGAACATTCTGAGCTCAAATGGAAAACTTACTAAAAATAGTAACTTTCCAAAAATAGTAACTCTGCACAAAATAGCCCTTATTAAAAACAAACCAAAAAATATTTTTGGGTGATGCAAGATTGCTCTTACACCCAAGATGCTCCTGCATCACTTTATTACATCATCTTTGTAGATGACTTTTCTAGAAAGACTTGAATATATATCCTAAAGAACAAAGAATATGTCGATGTTCTCATCAAATTCAAAGAGTTCAAAGCTCTAATAGAGAATCTTACAAACAAGAGGATAAAGATTCTTAGAACAGATAATGGTGGAGAATACATTTCTGAAACCATTAGCACCTTCTGTGTAGAATCAGGAATTAAGAGGGAATTTACTGTTCCTTACAACCCTCAACAAAATGGAATAACTGAAAGGAAAAATAGGGCCATAGTTGAAGCAGCAAGGGTTATGCTACATGATCAAAATCTTCATACTTCACTATGGGGTGAGGCATCCAACACTGCGGTTTATATTCAAAATAGATGTCCTCATTCACCTTTGAACAATAAGACTTCCGAAGAGGCATTTAGTGGAAACAAACCTGATGTGAGTCATCTTAGGATATTTGGTTGTCCTGTATATTTTCACATCCCAAAAGAAAAGAGAACAAATTGGAACCCTCGGGAAAGAAGGGAATATTTGTGGGATATAGTGAATCTGCCAAGGCCTATAGGATCTATGCTCCGGGGCAAAGGCATATTGAGTTGAGTAGAGATGTTATATTCGAAGAAGACCTTGCATTCTCGACCTCTAAGGATATAGCATGTGATGACCTATTTCAATCCAACCCTCCTAAGAATCAGAGGGAGTATCATGATGTTATTGAATATGATCCAATACCTATAAGTGAACCTAGCACTTTCATCTACAAGAAAAGACCATTGTGGGCCACTAAAATGTTGGAAGATGCAAACAACTATGCAAATCCTGCTGGAACTTTCAGAGAATGTAAAAGACCTAAAAGGTATACTAACTATGTTGCATTCATGAGTGAGATTATAGATTCTGAGCCTTCCTCTGTTTGTGAAGCACTTAATTTACAGACATGGAAAGATGCAATGACAGAAGAATACGGATCTATAATGAAAAATGATGTGTGGGATATCGTTCCTAGACCTAAGAACAAATCTGCGGTATCATCAAAATGGATATTCAAAATCAAACATGTTGTGGATGGTAGTATAGAGAAACATAAAGCCAGATTCGTAGCCAGGGGGTTCACTCAAAAGGAAGGTATAGACTATGAGGAGACTTTTGCTCTTGTTGCTCGATATTCCTCGGTTAGGGCAATTATTGTCATTGCAGAGTCCAAAGGTTGGAAGATCCATCAAATGGATGTTAAAACTGCATTTCTAAATGGAGAAATTGAAGAGGAAGTGTATATAGAGCAACCTGAAGGATTTGTCACAAAAGATCAACAATCATATGTGCGTAAGCTTAAGAAAGCTTTGTATGGGCTCAAACAAGCTCCTCGAGCTTGGTATGAAAGGATTGATCGTTATCTTCAAAATCTGGGATTTTCAAAGAACGATGCAGATCCTAATCTCTATTTCAAGATATCAAATGGAGATTTACTGATATCGGTGCTATACGTAGATGATCTCCTAATCACAGGAGAAGAGTACCTTATAGCAGACTGCAAGCAAGATCTTGCAAAGGAATTTGAAATGAAGGATCTAGGCTTTCTTCAATATTTTCTTAGTTTAGAAGTGTGGCAACAATCTCATGGAATTATTGTGAATCAAGGGAAATATACTGTTGATATTTTAAATAGATTCCGTATGATGGATTGTAAACCAATGTCCACGCCTATGGAAACCAATCTTCTCAAGTTGAGAGAAGCTATGGCTAGTTCTGAGACTGCAGATGCTAATTTATACAGACAGCTCATTAGATATCTTATGTATCTAGTTAACACTAGACCTGATATCTGTTATGTTGTAAATGCTCTAAGTCAGTTTATGGTAGAACCTAAACAATTGCATATGAGTGCAGCTGAGCATATTCTAAGATATCTTCGTAAGACCATTGAGTATGGTCTACTATACAAAAATGTAAAACTAGAACTTCATGGTTTTACAAACTCCAATTGGGCAGGATGCATTACAGACCGGAAGAGTACATCCGGATGTTGTTTTAGCTTGGGATCAACTATGATTTCTTGGTTCACCAAGAAACAGAATTTTGTTGCTCAGAGTTCAACGAAAGCAGAGTATATTGCAGCTTCTCTCGAGGCTCGAGAAGTCATCTGGTTAAGGAAACTCATTGTGGGACTATTTAGACAAACCATGGAACCTACAGTTATTTATTGTGATAATCAGAGTTGCATTAAACTTGCTATTAACCTCGTGTTCCATAATAGGTCCAAACATATTGAGATTCCCTATCACTATGTCAGGGATATGGTAGAAAGAAAGGCCATTCAATTAGAATATGTATGTACTAATGAACAAACTGCAAATATTCTCACCAAACCCCTAGCAAGGAACAAAATTGAACATTTCAGGAATAAACTTGGCATGGTGAAAATATGAGTTTTTTGTACTAACATTTCTTTTATGTTTTATGAATTCATATCTCTTTGTGGCAAAAAGGTTATATGAATTCATTCTTTTATGCTTATATTTATATGTGGATTGTGGCAGTTCACATTTATATGTTTGTTGAATATCATGGACTTGATATTCGCTGGATATCATGTATTTGATATCCTTTGAGTCTTGGAGACTTGTGGATCAGGGATCCACATTTGAGTATTGGTGACATCATGGACTTGATGTCGGGAGAGCATTACTCCGAGCATTTGGTGAATATCATGGACTTGATATTCGTTAGGCCAATGCTCCTGATATTATGGATTTGATATCTATTGAGACAAGGTGACTCGTGAATAATTAACATCATGGACTTGATGTTACATTAAATATCATGGATCTAATATTCCTGTATATTTGAGAATTTGGTGGCTTGATGTTATCATGAATATCATGGACTTGATATTCTTGTGGATCTGATCAATCCACAAACAAGAACGATAACATCATGGAACTAAATGATGGTATACATATGGACTTATGTTTTCATCTTATTTGGTAGATAGGGATCTACCTTCATAGATGTGGAATCTATGACATCTCAGGATAAGGTATCCAAGATGGCTATGTTTTTGTTACCACTATGAAGGATGATAGTTAGATTTTATAATAATAACTAAGGCATTATTATTATAAAATAAACAAATAAAATAATTAACTAATAGGGCCCAAGTCGGCCATCTCTTGGAGGGATAGTTAATTACCAAGGCACATACATATTCAAATTCGATTCTTGGAGAAGAACACACCAAAAACATAACGTTTGTTATTCCTCTCAAGAATCCAACGAAGGCAAATTATCCTTGCATTATAGAGCGAAATTTATCAGCAAAATTGGGGTGAAATTTAGCAGCGAATTGGAGCGAATTATTTCAAACATTCATCAACGAATTTATATATATACTTGGAATCTGAATTGATACAAAATCTGGTGTGCGATTTGGATCATAATATTATACATATCAAGGGTGCAAATTACCCTATCTAGGGCTTGATCCCCATCTACTATTGGACAGAATATGCATGCCTTGGGGTTCGAATTTAACACTTTAGTGGCTACGATTTTTGGACCTGTGTGGTAGCATTTTCTACATCACATCAATATTGGAGTTGCAGATCTAAAACAAGGGCAGACTTATCAAGGGCAGACTTATCAAGATAAATTGGTGTACAAAATTGGTACCATCTTTCCACCTTTCTTTGTCAATTTTGTCTATATATTGTTTCAGTTTTAAAAGCTATCTATAATAGATTGTATTTTCCTTGCATAGATCTGAAAATATCAACAGTGTAGCCATTGTGAGGGTCATGTTGAGAAAATCCATGACATGAGAATCTGGAAAGATACCTCCCTAGCTAAGAGGCAGTGTTGATGTTTTATAGCGTCGGGAGTTATCTTTCTCCTGAAGGTGAATCACTTGTCCAAGAAATGTGAAGGGTCTTGCATTTGGAAATTGAAAAGACTTGCATGGAGATGCGAAGAGACATCCATTTGAAATGAAGAGAATTGTGCTTGGAATATAAAGAGTCTCTAGTTTCGAAGATGAAGAGTCAAGTCTTCTATATATTTCTTTGTCTTGTGCATTGGTGAGGTGTTAGTCACGCAATATATTACTGGTTCTGTGTGTAGTAGATGTATTGCTCGTTCAGTTTGAAGCATTGTACACATATCTCTATTGTTTTATCAATAAAGCATCATTTCTTGTGTGGCTGGGTTTTTTCCCTCAAGTTGGAGGGTTTTCCCAGGATAAATATAAGTGTTCTTTATTCTGTCATGTTTTGCTACTTATTTCAATTCCTGGTAAAACATTAACAAAATGCAATTGCATCTTCTAATTGGTCAAGGTGATTTTTAAGCCTGGGATAATCAGCCTGCCAATTTGTCATATGAAATTCCTTGTGGAAGCGAACAACATTATTGCACGGTATAGGTATTGTTCAAATTTTTACCTCTGGATTGCAATCTTATGACAAGCTCAATCCATCTGAAGGATAAATTAGCAAGAATTGAAGGATGATAGAACCATGTCAATAATTCGTCTAGATATAATAGATACAGAATTGCAATAGTTTAGGCAGCAAAAGCATGGTCACCTTGTAGGCATACATGATCTTAACTTCCACAAAAGCTTAACTACACACAAAGAGAGGTTGAGTCTTTTGAAGCCATAGATGGGCTCCACAACAAGATATCAAATTTCTGAGAAAATATAGAACTTTAAGATGTCAGGTAAAGGTTCCAGAAAGAGTCATTTAAGATGTCAGCAGTGGTGTTGTCAATGTTGATTCCAATCCCAATGTTGAACTTGAGAATAGTGTAGCCAAGGATGTCGATGTTGTGAATGTCTTTCATTCCTGTTAAGATCAATACGCCAAAATCAAAGGCCCAAAAGTTGATTTGTAGAACATCAATTATTGTTAGTCAATTACTTCTTTGTTTTGAGTGATATACTTTTGTAACATACTATCATTTTCCAAAAGTTGAAAAATTATTGTCAAACCAAGAATGTTTCACTTCTTAGCAATCTATACCAGTCTTAGGACAATATACAAAGAAATATTTAAAGAACAATGTCCTGTCCACTATGTTTCCATTACATCTTCGTCCTGCAAACCTCTTGGCCATTAGATTAGACCAAAGAGATTACGGAATTTGTCTGGGTGTGTCTAGCAATCATAGGTCAACTCTGCAAAAACATGTCACCAATAATAAGTACATTGTTACCACCTTGCAATAATTCCAGAATGTATCATTCCTAAGTCACATTCATGGAAATCATGACCAAAGTAGTGAAAACAGTTAACACTTCAGAATACACATTAAATTATAGATCCTATGGCCCACAGAATGAACAATTCATATGCACTACAAAGACACAAATCACAAGTTCAGGAAGAAAACTGGTGGTAGGAAGCATACATCGTGATCTCCACCTTGGCCTCCTTCGATTGGAATACGTCCCGGATGATCAGGTGGATAAACAAGAACTGCAAGAAAGTTGTCTCCGTCATTATGAAGAATATCTGTAACATCTAATGTGTGCCTCCGGAACATTCCCTTTGGCAATACATTCTTGTGTCCATTTAAATAGACCTCCGCAGAGTAATTGATGCCTCTGAACTTCAGCCATGCATGTGCATTTGCAGACTGTTAAGAGGAAAAGATAACAAATTAGATACAAAATTTCACTATATATCTGAGCCTTTCGATTTTCCATACTGTAAAACCAATTCACCTTCAACACCAAGCAAAAACTAAGATTTTTTCATCTACCATCCACATTGAAATTGGTACCCGTGTAAAATTGAAAAAGCCTATATGTTGAATTCTGCTATTGTAATATATAAAGGGCAATGATACCAGGCATCTGCTCTTTTATAAGTGATTGCACTTGTATGAGTCCCATCAATCTATTCTGGTCATTCGTTGACATCAATATGATTTCGCTCTTTCTTTCTTCTATATAGGTAAAAGATGTATCAAAAATTTAGACTTTTTCAAAAGCATTTGGAGAATGGCACTTTCAGACCATGGTATTTTGTTTGAAGGTAAGGCTAAAAAAGTTGATAAATTTAAGAATTGCCATATGGAAAGGATGACTTTGTACGCTTTTGAGGTTAAGGAACAGAATGAATATGGACTACATTGTGTAATGAGTTGCCAATGTCTAGAATTTCTACATGCAGATAAACAACAAGATTGAATACAAACTCCAAAAGTCAGAATCAAGCAATTATTCGTTAACCCAATAGAAATTGAGATATATAATTTCAATAGCCAAGCTCTTAGTTATTGACTACACTATCAATCTGCTGGATCTGACGAACCTATGCTGATGCTGGAAAGTTGGATGCAAAGGAGGGAAGGGAAGTGGAATTAGAGAAGTACAGACCTCAAAAAGCATATTGATACCAGCTGATATAACCTCATATGAATGAGAGGAAAACAAGAACAGTAGAAAATAGAAGAAAACATCCTACCAAAACCTTTGTGACTTTGTGTGTTACACAATCTTTATTAACAATTCAATATATTTAAAAGGATAAGGATAAGCATTGTCTGCATAAGGCAAAGAAGATAAATATATGTAAATCGATAAGCATAAGCAACGTCTGGGTAAGGCAAAGCACATTCTAAAACATAAAATATATAAAATATATATTTCCATATATAACTTGACTCAGAATAATACTTTTAATATTTAATTTGTAATATAAAATAACTACGTTAATAATTAATTTTTAATATTTAATAAGTAAAGTTAATATTTAAATTTTAATATTATAACCAACTTTACATAGGGATGCAACTCTTCACTTAGCACAATATAAATGAGAAGCAATCTCATTCAGCAACGCTAGCATAGGAGATTTATAAATACATATTATATATCTGAAATATTTCAGATTAGCAATAGTTGGATTTGGGGAAGGAGGCATCGATTACATCTTTAAAGGTTGCGATCTAATATTAGAGGCGATGCCAATACCACAACATCAGGGGGTAAGAACGTAACACTACAGGTTGCTCGAAAATAATTATTTATAACTGGAAGTTAAAGTTGGGTGATTCTTCTATAGCTTTAATAATGTGGAAATAAAGTAAACTTCAATGAGAGGCAAAATGTTAAGTAAAGCGTAGATTCTATGCAAATAATTAATGAGTTAAAATATTGAATGCCCTTTATAGTTTGGACAAGGCAAATATATTAATGTTCATATTTTCCGTGAATGAAATATTTGTTAAATATATGAAGTTTGCTTTGGCGTGAATATTGTGCTCTGCATAGTTCATGAATAATATTTGGGTGCATATCATTCGTGGTGGCATGGATAACTCCTCGGAGCAAATCGAAGATCTTTTGCTATGGTGGGAAAACCAGTGCCCTTGCTGCAGCATACACTCATATTTAGCACATGAGTTTTGTAAGGTTACCCAGGGACGCGTCCCCAGCCTAAATTGGCCAGTTTCCGAAACAGGGATGTCCCCGGGACGTGGGGACGATTTGCAATTTTTTTGGGGATGGATGGCAGTCCCGAGGACGGCTGGGGACGCCGTAGACGTCCCCCGCGCGTTCCTGAGACGGTCGTCCATCCCCAACTTGTAAAGGCCCAAAAAAAAAAACATAAAAAGCCAAAAAGGCTTCCATAGGTGGGGTCGTTTTGTGGGCCCCACCACCACACTTGCCCTAAAAGGCCAAAATCGTGGCTCTTTATGGGCACATGAGCATTTTTTATTTCTATGTGTTGTCCTTTGTAGCAGCAAGTCTGGGTTTTTTATTTTGTAGTAGCAGAGGAGGTTTTCAGATTTTCTTCATTGTCCAAGTGATTGTGCAAGGGTTTCAACATCCTGCATTGTGCAACAAGTAAGTATGAAACTCTTTATGCTTCCATTTTTCATTTTTTTTACCAAATTGAAAGCTTGAAAGAGTCTGATTTTTATTTTATTTTTCATTGTCTCAGTTCATTGCATTCTTAAATCTCAAAGCTAAGCACAATGAGCAGCAATGGGGATAATAATAGTGATGAAGAGCATTTGGTGGGTGAAAGTGTTAGTGTTGAAGCTAGTAGTGAGCAACAACAAACTAATAAATTTAAATGCCCTTCAACAATCATGAGCAAATATGCAAAGGGCGTTTTCAACAAAAAAAAACTTTTTCTCCAATATGTCACAGCTAGGGGTGAAAAGAAAAAGAATGCAAGAGAAACTAGGGTATGGGATTGCCATATTTGCGAAGATGATTTTAGGGGCAGCTATACAAGGTTGAAGTCACACTTTTTAGGTATTGCATGCCATGGAGTTATAGGTTGTCCTAATTTGACTAATTAGGAAAAAATAGAATGTCAAAGATTGCACTTAGAGGCTAAAATGGGGGCACAAGGTATGTCAATGACATCACCTTTATCTACTGCAACTTCACACCCACAGTCATCTAGGCCTATGACATCCGCCATTGGTACTACTAGCAGCCCTATTGAGACAAGAGGGAAGAGGAAGATTAATAGTGGTGAGAAGGGATCAATGGAAAGTATGTTTAATGCACAGGCAAAGGAAAACACAGTTTCATCCATTGGTAGATTATATTTTGCTAATGGTATCCCATTTCATGTGTCCTGTTCCACTTATTTCAAACAAATGGTCAAAGATATAATAACTATGAGTCCCTCATTCACACCCCCAGGTGATCATAAGCTACGAACCACCATCCTAGATAAAGAGTATTCTGAGATTAATGTGTTGTTTGAGGATATGAAACATACTTGGGCGACGACGGGCTGCTCTATTGTGATGGATGGGTGGACCGATGTTAGACATCGGCCACTCATCAATATCATTATCACATCCCATGTTGGCTCTTATTTTCTAAAAGTCGTAGATTGTTCACGGAAGCGCAAGGATGCAGAGTTTCAATTCACCATTTTGAGGGATGCCATAGAGGAGGTTGGGTTGGCTAATGTAGTACAGTTGATCACAGAATCGGCACGTGTGTGCAAATCAGCCGGTATGATGGTAGACAGTGCTTATAAGCACATCTTTTGGACCCCTTGTTGTGTTCATGCATTGAACAATGCATTAAGGGCCCGTTTGGTGCATGGAATTAATTTATCCAGAATAGTCCTATTCTAGAATAAGGACCTATTCTCGGATTAATTAATCCTGAAAAAGAAAGCTAGAATAAGGTTTGGACCTGTTTGGTGCACCTAGAAGATGACTGGGAATTAATCTATTTTGCGTTTGGATCCCATAATGTGGAATTGGAATAAGGATTATTTTTCATTTTTTTAATTAATTTGAACAATATGTATTTTTAACTTATTAAAAAATTATAATTATAAAAAAAAAAAAAAATCTTACAAATTTTAATTTTTGAACTTATCATTTTTGTTGCTGGTTTTTTAATTAAAATATATATGTATTTTTAACTTATATATTTTTAAATTAAAATATGTATTATTAACTTAAAAAAAATATGATTATAAAAAAAGTTATTTTCTTACAAATATTTTTTTTTTAAGGCAAAAATGGCAGAGCCATTATAATATATTTATTACTTAAAACTGTTTCAAAGGCTCAAGAGGGAAAGAAACAGCCAAATATATTTATTATTTATAATATATAAATTTTCTTACAAATTTTAATTTTTGAACTTTTATCAATTTTGTTGTTCATTTTTTTAATTTTTAATATTTTTCTATCCAAAGTCATATCCAAGTAAAAACTAAAAAAATTTCGGAAAACCTAAAGAACCGTTAAGAAAAATTTTAATTTTTAAACTTTTATCAAATGGCCAAAATGAGTGTAGCAGAAATAAATTTCCCAGAAAACCTAAAGAACCGTTCACACATAGACCCGACGCCTTATACATTTTGTTGTAATTTCGAATCCATGAATAGCTTATACTGGAATAAAAAATGAATTCTAGGTTTTTTTTCGAATTAATTAATCCAAGCATTGGCCCAAAAATGGGGATTAATTTTCTAATTCGGGAATTCAAAAAATGGCCACAAATGGCGAATTACTTTATTCTCACATTAACTAATGACTATTTCAGGTTAATGCCAGGAACTAAATGGGCCCTAAAAGACATAGGGAAGATTGATTGGGTGAAACAGGTGGTGTCAGAAGCTAGAGAGATACAAATGTTCGTATGCAACCACCACACTTCACTTGTTCTATTTAGGTCCTTCTCAAAGGAGTTCCTCAAACCAGCTGAGACAAGGTATGCCAATTTTAATTACAATTTAATTTTACTAGTTTAGTTTAAAACTTACTTCATTTATTAAATTATTTTAATTATTGTTGCATGTGTTTTACTTTTAAGTTTTAACTTTTAAGTTTTAATTATAGGTATGCCACTTACTTCATCTTGATGGAGAGGATGCTTGAAGTGCATGAGGCTCTCCAATTGATGGTGGTGAATCCAGAGTGGACCCAATGGTCCAATTCTAGCTACTCTGAAGGAAAATCGATGAAGCAAAAGATCCATGATGACAATTGGTGGTCCACAATAAAGTAAGTTGTTGATTTAATTAAAAAATTAAAATTAAATGTTAGTCTTTTGCTTGTTGGTTTTCATATTAAATTAAAATTTCTGATTTTAATTTTTGTTTGCATCTTGTAGATATCTTTGCTCTGTCATCTCACCCATTGTAGAGGTCATTAGATATGTCGATACTAACTCTCCTAGTCTTGGAGAGATATATGAGACATTTGACAATATGTTGGAGAGGATAAAGAAAACAATTGCAGCTAAGGATCCTACTTTGGGGTTTTATGAGCAGCATATTAGGCCTATTGTGACGCGGAGGTGGAACATAATGAACCCCGCTTCATATGGCAGCATACGCTCTAAATCCCAAATGGTATGCAGAATTGGATGGAAGGGTCCTCCCATGTGATGATCCTGAGGTATTAGATGGCTTCACACAAGCCATTGATAAGATGTATCCAGGGCGAGACGCCTCCATTCTTCGCACATAGTTCCTTGACTTCAGACAACTTCGTGGCCCAAACTTGAGTAAACCGCAGGCAAGGTTGGATAGACTGATTTTGGCACAGAGGGATCCTATTGGATGGTGGGCGTGGCATGGGAGGGATACACCAGAGTTGAAAGCGCTTGCCTCTCCCCTCCTTGCACAGGTTGCTAGTTCCTCAGCCGCAAAGAGAAATTGGTCTACATATGGCTTTATCCACTCCCTCAAGAGGAATAGACTTACCTCTAGACGAGCGGAGAAGCTAGTGGTTGTGCATAGTGCTCTTCAACTTTAGGATCATCAGACTCCAGAGTATAGGTAGACTCCAGCTTTACGTTGGGATGTTGATCCTGAAGATGTGGCTCAGATTGACGAGGATGAGACAGCACCGGGATTGGCTGGGGTTCCATTGGATGAGAGTACATTTCCATTGCAGCATGATAGTGACTCAGAGGACTCTGATTTTGATGCCATGTTGGCAGCAGAAGAATAGGAGCAACAGTGTGCTTCATTTTTCTATATTTTGATTTTTATGTTGAACTGTGAACATGATGATGATACTTTATGGCAGCACGGCCTAAACCTTTGGACATTTTTAGCTTTACTTTTCTATGTTAAACTTATATGTTTGTTAGCATATGCATATTGACAATCCGACAATGAATTGAAATTTCAAATTTTCAGTTTTATGAATGCATAATAGAGTTAGACTATAGTTAAATTTTAATGCATATTGACACTTGAGTATTGAGTCGATTACTATTTACTTTTAGTTTTTACTAAATGGCATTGAAATGTTGTATGTTAAGGTTCTATGATCTTTAAATGGCATGCATTGTCCATATTTTCGTATGAATGTAATGTATACTTGCAAATTTCCTTATATATTTGAAAATTCCCCTATATTTACATAGTCGTCCCCTTTGCCATCCCCTACCGTCCCCAAAATCGGCAAAAAAATTTGTCGTCCCAAAAACTCGTCCCCTGTCGTCCTCGTCCCGGAAACTTGGGGTAACACTGGAGTTTTGTCATAGCGCAAGTGCCTTTCGAATCGTCTACTCCATGCTGTAAAGTTTTCATTTGAAGGTGGACCCTTGCTTCCTTGCATGAGGTTTGTGAGACAATCCGTGGCCCTTGCCAAAGTCGCTTGATGCTCAGTAATGAGTCGCAACTGTGAGGGAAGATTTGAAGAGTTCCAGCATATAAAGAGATTATTTCTAAGTACGGATCTGCATTCATTGTTGCCTGGATCTGCATTCTTTGTTGTGTATATTGCTGAAGGTAAAGGTTCACATCTGGGTGGAAATAGTAGAAACTCCATATCTTCTCAATACAGCCCTGTGCATGATGGCAATTAAGTAGCAACTATTTATCATTGCTAGGTGAATAATAAACAACGTTGGGTGCCGGTACCATTGCTGGAAGTTTATGGCATTCTGATTATAAGAATGGCAACATCATTACTTTGGTCTTGGCATTGCAATATTGAGACCTCATTCTGAGTGCTGAATGGTCTTCATCAACTTCGGCTTTTAAGGTTAGGATTCCCAAAAGGGTCTGAAGCATTGGTTTAGCAGCTGCTCAATATTCACTGGTGTGGATTCTTCATTTCCAGACTGAATTTCACTTTATGACATCACTCTTTAGGTGGCAAGTTGAATTCCTGTGTTTGGCATTGTATCTCTTAAACACAAGAGAGCCAACAATAATGTTGATTTTACGTGTTGCAGCATTTAGATGAATTTCAGATTATTGTTCAATTACACATTTACTAATATTGCAAAGAAGCAAGCAAGCTGTTTGATAAAATATCTGAGAGTGGAAAAGGAAAATTTGGGGATGGAATTTGATAGGGACATTGCAGTGGTATCAGAGCATAATCCTGCCATCCTATGAGCAAAAATTAAGTAAAGGTTTATAGCAGATTCAAGAAGAGATTATCACAATTTGAAGAAGAGATCCATAGCAAATGTTGTGGAGAAAAAAGGTTATCCATCATCTGTTGAAGAAGCAACATTGATAGGGTATCCACAATAGAGGGGAAAAGGGCTGCAATTAAGGGAGAACCACCAAGGACACCCTTTTGCTAGCACCTTTCCAAGGCTGAAATTAAGGGAGAATTGCGAAGGGCGCCCTATTGTAGTGGCAGCTAAGGGAGAACTGCTATAGGGGCACCCTATTGTGATGTGATTAAGGGAGAACTACTAAGGGTGCCCTATAGCAAAAGTAGTTAATGGAGAACTGCTAAAGGCACCCTATTGCAATGGCAATTAAGGGACTACCAAGGCACCCTGCTGCATTGTGATTAAAGAAGAACCGCTAAGGGCACCCTACTACAAGGCAGAGATTAGATATCTCTAAAGGAGGACATTCTCGGTGAATGTTGAGACTTGATCAAAGACATTCTTAGTGAATGTTGAAACTAGGTTAAGGACATTCTTAGTGAAAGTTGAGACTTGATCAAAGACATTCTTAGTGAATGTTGAGGCTAGATCAACGGCACTCTTGGTGAATGTTGAGTCTACAACAAGGATGTTCTTGGTGAATGTTGAGACTAGATCAAGGACATTCTTGGTGAATGTTGAAATTCCTAGAAAGGAATTGAGGCAGAGATTACATATATCTAAAGGTTTATCATAGCTTGAGGATCGTTCTAGAATGGCCATAAGGCAACTAGAGCCCCAAGAGGTCCTCCCCAAAGAGTTTGGAACTTGATCATGAACTCTCCCTAAGGATTAGGTGGGAAATAGAATGGGAGCTAGATATTCTTTACTTTCATATATATATATATATGCAGGTTCATCAATCAAGGATTATTGTACAACTAGACAATCCTTGATAGGAAAGGTATCAAGAGCGTGATTCCATCATCCTGCAAGACCTAAAAGATGAAACAAAGAATCATTCTAATCGACAAGAAGGAGAAAACGTGTAATTGCTTGAAAAGCAATTTTGGGCAAGGGCGCGAACGCGAACAGTGATGTCCCCCCTTTTGGAAGGAATTTTTAATAAATAATAATTAAATAATAAGATTCTATTAGACAAATAATAATAAAAGAAAATTTAATAAATAAATAGTAATGACAAAATAAATAAATAATAATACAATATAATATAATTATAATATAAATAAATAATAATAATAAATAAGTAAATAAATATAAATTGCTAAAACATAAAATATATAATTTAATATATATATATAATATCTATATTTCCATATTAACTTGACTCGGAATAATACTTTTCATATTTACTTTGTAATATTTAAATAATTACGTTAATAATTAATTTTTAATATTTAATAACTAAAGATAATATTTAAATTTTAATATTATAACAACATTACAAAGGGATGTGACTCTTCACTTAGCACAATATAAATGAGAAGCGATCTCATTCAGCAATGATAGCATAGGAAATTTATAAATGCATATTATATATCTGAAATATTTCAGATTAGCAATAGTTTGATTTGGGGAAGGAGGGATCAATTATATCTTTGAAGGTTGTGGTCTAATATTAGAGGCGGAGCAATACCAGAACATAAAACGGCAAGAACATAACACTACAGGTTGCTAAAAAATAATTATTTATTACTGGAAGTTATAGTTGGGTGATTCTTCTGTAGCTTCATTAATGTGGAAATAATGTAAACATAAATGAGAGGCAAAATATTAAGTGTGGGTTCTTTGCAAATAATCAATGACTTAAAATATTGAATGCCCTTTATAGTTTGGACAAGGCAAATATTATATTTTCCGTGAATGAAACATTTGTTAAATATATGAAGTTTGCTTTGGCGTGAATATTGTGCTGCGTATCATTCATGGTGACGTGGATAACTCCTTGGAGCAAATCAAAGATCTCTTGCTATGGTGGGAAAACCAGTGCCCTTGCTGCGGGGTATGCACTCATATTTGGCACGTGAGTTTTCTCATAGCACAAGTGGCTTTGGAATCGTCCACTCCATGCTGTAAAGTTTTCATTTGAAGGTGGACCCTTGCTTCCTGACATGAGGTTTGTGAGACAATCCGTGGCCCTTGCCAAAGTCGCTTGATGCTTAGTGATGAGTTGCAACTGTGAGGGAAGAGTTTGAAGAGTTCCAGCATATAAAGAGATTATTTCTAAGCACAGATCTGCATTTATTGTTGTCTGGAGCTGCATTCTTTGTTGTGTATATTGCTGAAGGTAAAGGTTCAGTTCTGGGTGGAAATTGTAGAAACTCCATATCTTCTCAATACAGCCCTGTGCATGATGGCAATTGAGTAGCAGCATTTATCATTGCTAGGTGAATAATAAACAACCTTGGGGGTGGTACCATTGCTGGAAGTTTATAGCATTCTGATTATAAGAATGGCAGCATCCTTACTTTGGTCTTGGCATTGCAATATTGAGACCTCAATCTGAGTGCTGAATGATCTTCATCAACTTTGGCTTTTGAGGTTGGGGTTCCCAAAAGAGTCTGAAGCGTTGGTTTAGCAGCTACTCAATATTCAGCTGATCGAAGTTGCTGCTTCGAGGAGGGTTGGAGCTCTCTATGAGTTGGTGCTCAGCTTTGTAATCTGGGTTAGTGCCCATTTCTTAATGAATGCTATTGTATGCGAGTGATTTTTTACCCGAAAGGGCTTTCCACAAGAAATTTGGTGTTTGCGTCTTGATGGTTGCTTTCTTTATGTTTTATGTGGTTTCAAGCATTTAAAAGTTTAAAAATTTCAAATACTAATACCATTTAACTCCTTTGTTTAATATTGAATATCAATCACTTATCATTTCAAACCTTCTAGAAGGTCGGTTTATTTAATTGTAGTTATCCTTATAAGAAATATATTCGAAAATTTGTTGATTTAAATATTGCACGTGGACCAATCTGTATATTGAGTTTGTTTTGTGTGCAAGAAAACTATTGATAGCATACGAGTTTTAGTTGGCTTTTTGTTTTGTTTTTCATGGAAAACCTTATTCATAAGTGTCATTTGAGCTTATATTTTCAATAGAAACTTTATGTCTTCTTGCTGCTAAGATTTTTTTCCAAGAATTGTTTTGTGTTATCTTATGCTTTGTGAATTGGGTCATTTTGTGAAATACTAGAAACTTTGTGCTGTTTACTGAGATATATAATTATAGCTTTGTGTACAATTTTCCTATTAGATTTGCTGATTTGTATGTGTTCTGTTCTAAATCCAGTTCCAGTGTGTACTCATTTTCTTCTAGTACCTGGTTTTAGCTAGAAGAAGTGAGTGTCTTTGCTTCCTCTAGATTAGATTTTCCACATTTGAAAATGCATCAAAACACATAATCTTGTGCAAGCAAAGTGCTTATTAGCATTATGCCGGAGGCTAAGAACATAATGACAGTTTTTACTTTCACTTTGTTTGCATTGCACGCTCAAAGCAATTTCACTAGTTCTAGGAATTATTACAATTTTATGTGTAAGGAAATTTATCATTTCCTTCGCTTATCATTTCCTTCGCTCTTCAAAAGGGAGCTTCTCCTAAAACTTCAAAGAAAAGTTTTTGCTTATGCACTTTTCCATTTTGTGTTGTACTGTAAACTGTAGAGTACAAATTAAAATGCCAACAAGTATGATTTTTTATAATACATAAAAAGGATTGTTACTTATAGCCAGTTGACTCAATAACTAATCAATTACAATACATTCAATTGTTCACAAACAAGGAAAATATATACACCAAGTCATAAAAACAATAATACTTATATCCTAATCCAAACCAACTCAAAATTATAGTTTCATGCACTCTCCTGTGCATAGAAAAAAAATATCTTTGCATAAACATAGGAAGATTTTGGCAAGAAAAAATTAATGACATGATTACATACCATATTTGCTTGGAATCTTGTGAAGAACCAAAAAGTATAGTACTCTCTTCCTGAATCTGCGATATCAAGTATAGCCTCATTCTCCAATCCATAGAAGGGATCAGGTACTAGTTTGTTTTTCAAAAGGGTCCCCAAAACACTGCAAAAACCACAATATTGTACTCTTAAAGCACACTGCATATGGTGCTCAAGATGATATTGCATGCTAACTTTTTTTGGTCTTAAAGACATTCCATATAAAAATTTCTGCAAAAATATGCATATGTCATTATAATTACGTAAAAAAATGATCCAACTTATGCCTCCTAGCATAAATTTACCAAGAAGGCAAGCCCCAGTAGTCAAAGACAACTTCAAGCTCACATATGAAAATTTTAATTGCTGACCATTAGCAGACTGCATAGAGAGGGAGAAGTTCTTCTCCGTGGGGGAGAAGTTCGAGGTGCAATCCCTTGTTAATGAGTTCTTCTCCGTGAGGGAGAAGTTCGAGGTGCAATCCCTTGTTAATGAGTTCTTCTCCATGAAGGAGAAGTTCGAAGTGTAATCCCTTGTTAATGCATTCTTCTTTGCAAAAGAAGGTTGAGGTGAAAGCCCTTGTTCCACCCTTTGGGAGTAGCCATGGTGGATCCATCCTCTGGGAGTAATCACAGTCGATGTCATGTGAGAGACTCCATGACAACATCACGTTGAGTGACTCCGTGATGAGAGTTTGAGTTTATTTTGCACATGGGTGTAGCCATGGTGAACATCATGTTGAGAGACTCCATGATGCTATCATGTTGAGAGACTCCGTGATAATCTCTTGTTGTTTTTTCACAAATGGGTGTAGCCATTGTGAGTGTCTCCATGACATGCATATTTTGAAATTTCTCCTTTGCTAAGAGGGAGTGTTGAAGTAAATAGCTTCAGGAGAAATTTTGTATCTACCTTCAAATTACTGGTTACTATCTTTCTGGAGATGCTGAGTATGTGTTCAAGGATGGACGATTATTTCTTCAGCTAAGACTCTCGATTAGAGAGTATTTTTAATAGCTTGCATCCGCTATATGAAGAGGTTCTTTTCAGTTACTTGTTTTGCAACTCAATGGTCATCACGTGGAGTATGAAGAGTCGCCGTGTGAATGATTTTAGACTCCCGCGTTGTTACGCGAAGATTCATCCGGCTGCATATCAAAGGTCAGACATTTCAAGAGGGAGTCTATCCGCCTCCTATTCGAAGGCTTTCTTGCATGCATCTTGGAACGGGCTCTCATTGCTATATATATATTATTGGTTTTGTGTTGATTTGGGTGTTCAACTACCTAGAGATTATCAGCAATTTAGTTCTGAGTGTATTTTCAGTTTATTGTGGCATATGCGTTGATTCTAAGCATTGTATCTAGCATTTGTTAGTATCCAATAAAGGGCTTTTTTGTGTGGCTGGGTTTTTCACCCTCAAGTGGAGGGTTTTCCCAGGGTAAATTATGTCTCTTTGTTCATGGGTAAAGATCAGAATCATTTGCTACTTCTTGCTTGTTTAAACAAACCATACAGATCAGAATCATTTGAGTAGTGTAGCTTTCTTGTGAAAATCATATTTATTGGATTTTCAACATCATTCATTTAGTTTTCTTAGAATAATGTTTTCTTATAAGTTATTCGCTTATTATTTTCATATTGTAGTCAGTTGGAAGCATGCAGTTCACTCTCTAAACCACAGTGAAGACGGTATCTCAAGCGGTAATGCATTCCAGATTTCTAAACATAGTCATGGGAAGGTCCTTAATTCAAACATTACCCATTCCATGGAAAACTACACAGGAATGACAGTGTACAAGCAGCAAATGGATTTTAACGAATATAGACCATGAAATCGATATGATAATATTTTTCTCTAGATATTCAGTCAGGTATACAAATAATTGAAAAACAAACTTGTACAAAGGAAGAAAACCTAAACATACGTTCCTGGTACGAGTGCCTCCATCCATGGCTTTATGGATTGCGAAGGAGGATGAGTTGTAGTCAGCTCCTCCCCTGAATTGCTTACTTCCTTCCATCTAGCTGCTATCCATCCAGAATCCAGCTTCATCTTTATCTTCCTCTTGGCGTCCTTTGCCTTCTAAAAATTCAATGGAATGAATGAGATGAAGAATGACAAGAACGTAGCCTTCACAAGACCAGGATTATTTAGTATCTACAGGTGATTTTTCTTTTACTTTACCATTTGTGATCAATTGGGATAAATCCCAAAGGGAAAAAGCAATTTCTCACAAAGATCCCCCATCAACCAAGTTTCAGTTCCCACATAACGTCCAAATAAAGAACATAGTTCTATACGAGCCCACCACAAATTTGGTGGAATAAATATCACAAAATACCCGCACCAACCCAAGCTCAATTTCCATATGATTTCACAGAATAGAGATGACTCGGACCTCTAGGCACAAAGCCAGGCCTTATAGATTTCACTAATCAGATACCCAATCTTTGTCACTGACCCAAATTTAGCCCAATACTATTTCACGACACTTGGTGCTTACAATGAGCTAAAAGAACATCGAAACAAAAAAGATCGGAAATGGGTAAAACGTAGAAACCATATCAACGAGAAGCTTACTGTGCAATCCAAAATCTATAAAATCAGTAATGCCGCTTCGATTAATGATTACCTTTTCCCAAAAATGTAAGCAGAGATTGAGAATGACCCCTTCGACACAGGTCACATACTTGCCATACCCTAGCCAATACCCAAAACCTCAAACCTTCATCGCTCTAAAATTGAAATCAGGTCCAAACTAAGAGAGTACAAGAAATAATCAATGCTAGGTACTGTATAGCTCTGCAACTCCGTAGATCCCAATAAGGAGAAGCAAAGGGATACGTCATCACGTGCCGTTGCGATGGATAGAAGTTTAGTATTTTCTTATTGACTGTGGAATAAAACAGACGACTATGATAAGAGTACGTTTGGATGTAACTTTTGTTCCGCGGCTGGATTTGAATGCAAAGCTTCTTTAGATATATTCTTGAGATCGTCGCTTCAACTTAACGCCTACCAACGTGCAACTCGAGAGTTGTGGCCGTTGCTACAGCCAAGTACAAACATATAAAGTGTTAGACCTTAATCCGGTGGCCAGCTAATTTATATGGAAACGGACAAATTATACCTGATTTATCCATTTAACAACATTTATTAATTAAATTTAAAACTATGTAACAGTTGTTTTTAATTTTTAATTTAACTAATAAATACTATTAATTTGTCTTATCGGAAAGAATTTGTGGGCTGCATAACATTTCCAATTTATATCTTTACGGAAATAGCAGTGGTACTAGCTATAGTCAAGTTAAATTTTTGTATCTTTAGAACTTAATTTATAGCCATTCTTCAAGCTTCTTGGTATTAGGTTATGACAAATGTTGTAAAATCTATTAAGTATATAACATTTAAAAAGTGGTCATTTCAAATTATTGTTAGATATCTACTTAAAGATGTCCCATTAACCATGCACTACAACTATCTCAAAAGTTTGCACAACTACGAGAAGAAAGGGATCACTGGTGAATCGAGGTCCAATAATCATTCACTTTTCGCTATAGTGACCCCCCAATAATAAATAACTTTGCAAATCAATACACACACATAAAATAATTATTATTATTATTATTATTATTATTTGGCCCCTAATACATGTTCAATCATGAATAAGTAGTTGACAAAAATAAAAATAAAAAAATTAACATACAAATCTATTAGCACAAATAAAGTCACTTTATCATTATTCCAAAACGTATATGTTTACAAAAATCACTTTATGCAAGTGGTTCCAAAGTACAAATGAACTCAAGTTCTTGCTACCCTTGATTTTAAAAGATTATTAATAGTTATTATGATTGTCAAAGAACATAATGAAACCAATCACTACTTTATCCACAAACTAAAGACAAGAGAATCCCAACAACAACAAGGTCATTGTACCTTCTACACTTCGAGCTCCAATAAAAATCAGGTAGGTCCACCTTTAACTCATCTACATGTTCAGATATTTCTCTAAAACTTTCCTAGAAGATGGAAATATAGATGCTTGAGCTAAACTCAAATAATTTATCAGACAAACAAAGTACATGACATTTTTATATTTTGAATTGTTTCACCATACATTTCATGCATCACATATGACCAATGCCTAATCCATTTGGGACATAAAAGCAGAAAGTATCTTGTAGCAAAGTTCATTAACCGCACAAAATAGAACTTGAAGAAAATATGTCTTACATATAACTTCTCATTTCTATAGATAACTGTTATAAAATTTGTAATAATCATAAACTCTCACGTTTAATTATCTCAGCATATTTAATTCTTTCCTTGAAAGATAGCAAAAGATAACAAACTCATTTTTGATAAATCAGAAAAACAAATTGAGACAAATCATTTATTTGCATTCAATTCATAAAGAGTTCAAATTCAATACAAAGACATATTATCAAACTTTATTTGTTCATTTACTATCAAACACCATACGTGCTTCTTAGAAAATGCATAACTTCAAATGTACGATATTGTATTGACTAGACAAACATGACATCGAAATATGGGAACCCTTCTCAAGTGATCTTGGAATTCCTTTTATAGACTAAGGAATGCAACAAGCTTTAGATTACTTAAGGACAAAAATCAAAAAGATCAAAATAGAAACAACAACAAAAGATAACTTCAACTCCAATATGATGTGGCGGCAGCAACAACCTTGAGTAGAAACTGGAAACAGGTATACAAGGGTAACAACTCTTCAAATATTTAGATCAGTTTATCTTTGCAAAAGTGTAAGTCATTCGCAGCTTTTGACATCAAACTCAAGATGATTATAAAAAAAAAATTGATCCCCCTCTTACTCAGCACAAATGTCATGTTATCATAACCAAAAAGAATAGGACAAAAAATAAGTCAGCAATCATTTTGTTTGGGCTTTCTTGCTCTTAAGGAACATTTCCCATTTGCTAACTTCTTTGTCCCTTGGCCAATTAAAACTCTTCAAATCTTCAAACTAATTCACTGATTCAGTCCACTTGGCATCTGTGATTGCCCTTGCATCAACAATGAATTTTACAAATCCACTTTAGTCTTATACATTGCATCCAATATTTTATTAAACCCTGGAATATCCATATCATTGTCCATATTGAGCATTGTTTCAATATTCACCGTTATAAGCTCAAATTCATTGCTCCACACCTCAACCGATTTTAGCATATTTTCCTTAATGTAAATAGATGGCACTAAGGAATGATAACCATTAACAAACAACTGCAACTTTCTCCTAACCAACTGCTTCTTCCCTTTGAAAAGTGAAAACAAAGAATTAACAACAATCACCTTGTCCTTTGTCTCTGAAATCCTTTTAGGCATGTCATTGTTGGAAATATTGTTGGAAAGCTACAATGAGAACAATTATTGTTTTGTCATTGATGTCAAACCTTAACTGGTGAGACTATTGCTATCTGTTTGAGTACCATATCCATTGATTGATGAAGGAGATTTAACAAGAAGACCAAGTGGAATGGTTGAGTTATGGGAAATCACAAGGGTACTAGATCAGTCGGCACATTGGCAAAGTAATGAGTTGTTTATCTTTCGATGACAGTTTACTGAGAATAGTTTGTGTTAAGCACCAGTATATACCGAGCGAAGTCAGCGATGACCGAGCGCCAGTAAATTGTCGAGGAACACAGTGTTGGCCGAGCAGCAGTATTTTGGTAATTATTGAGATTTGAGATCTCTGGCTGACATAATTTATTTTATTGGGATATGTAAAGTTAATTAAGGATAAGAACGATTGATCCACACTATGTAAATGCACGGGTAACCGTAATTAATGCATGGATCAAAGATTTAATTTGTGATTGCATTGGAGAAGTGAATTAAATGTAAAGATGGAAAGATCCATTGGATCTAACCTAACCTAAGATCTACGATCTTGATTAAGCGGCAAAAGATGTATCTGACATAGATGAAGAAGTATAAGATAACCTTAGGAGGTTATTCATGATGTATGCTATGTATGAAAAAGGATTGCATAGTTAATTGACTGATTGGCATGATCTAGCAGAGAAGGCTGAACAGAAAAGCAAAGAACTGCATGAGTGATTGCTTGACAGATTTCCAAGCAGATCTGAAGAGTGAAATGAGAATGGAGGCCACTCAAAGAATTAGCATTAGAGCTGAATTGGATCTAGATTTGCAAAGTAAGTTGTATGTATCAGATCACACTTACCAATTACTTTCTAACTATTGTATCAGTCAAAATTCTTTAACCAATTTGACCTAGCAGTCATTGTATAAATCATTTAGCAAGGTGACATTCAGGTGGAATGTTCTAAGTCCTCCAACAAGGCCACTCCTAACAGGGTGATTAAATCCTTTAACCAGGTCACATTTAGCAGTGTATTTTGTAACCTTTAACAGGGTTGGCTCCTAACATAACTCACTTCAAAAGAGTGAAAAGTTGATAGCATGTTATTGGTGGTTTTTCCCATCTTGGGTTTCCACGTTAAATTCTGGTGTCAACTTTTGTGAATGTTTATGTTGAGTTTTACTGTCAAGTTTCTACATGTTGATTACATCTTAACAGTAAACTGCATATGTATGCTATTATTTTATGTTATTGTTGTTGAGCAGATCTGAGTTGTTCAAATTAGTATAAAGTTTTAATGGGCACATCTAGACATGAGGATAACCGATTCACCCCCCTTCTCAGTTATTCTAAATTCATTCTAACAATTGGTATCAGAGCTTAGCTCTCTTGAAAACAGTTTGAAGGTACTTGGAGCAAAAAATCAAGATGTATAAGAAGGAGGTACCAAAGTTGAACAAAGATAACTTCCTTGCATGACAAAGTTTGATGAAGCTGCATCTAGCTGGTATTGGTGACTCAGCGAAGCACTATGTTGAAAATGCTTGTGTAGCCCCTACTGCACCTGCCACAGCTGCACAGTTAAGAGAAAAGCAAGAACACAATCAAGCAATGTTGGAGATTGCATCATCGTTAAACTATCATGAGTTTGAAGACATAAAGGATTGAAAAACTGTGAAGCAAATGTGGGATACCCTATAAACCATCTATGGAGGTGACACAAATGTGCTAAGAGCCAAATCTGAAAGCTTAAGAGCCAAGTTTGATGAAATGAAAATGCAAGAAGGAGAAAATATAGTTCAATATTATGGTAGGATAAAGGAAGTTGTAAATGCTATCACAGGAGCTAAGGGAACCATTGATGATAACACCATTATGAGCAAGGTATTAAGGACTCTTCTTCCTTTATATGCTATTAAAGTCTCTACAATTCAAGAATTAATATGTACTCCAAATAATAATTTGACTTTGGAAAGTCTGCTAGGCAAACTTACTACATTCGAGATGTCAAATTTTGATAACTACACTCCACAAGCTATCGAAACTGCATTCAGATCCCAGTTGGTCCTTAACAAATCAAAGAAAGGAAAGAAATATGTGAACAGTGACAGTGACACCACATATGATGATCTGGAAGAACTTGAAGCACTCGTGGCAAAAAGAATATCTAGGAAAAGGAAAATTCAAAGGTAAACTTCCTATCATATGTTTTTCATGTAACAAAGTTGGTCATATTGTTGCTAGATGTCCTGATAAGAATGACAAAGATGAAGGAAGGGATAGCAAGTACAAAGATAGAAAGGATGACCGAGACTTCAGAAGGTATAAGGATTACAAGGACAAAGGTAAGAAATCTTGTTATATAGCTGAAGAAGCTTCTGAAAATGATTCTAACAATTCTGATGAAAATGATATAGAAGTTGTGTATGTTGCTATGAAAGATGATTCTAATGATGATGAGAAAACTACACTAATTTCTTATATGAGTAAAGGTGACCGTTGGATTATTGACAGTGGTTGTTCACATCACATGACTGGTGATAAAGATAAATTTGAGACACTAGATCAGTGTAATGG
>MU224798.1:1671377-1700686 GCA_018584345.1 Thuja plicata | reverse complement strand
TTTGGTTATGGCATAAAAGGTTGTGTCATGTAAACTTTGATAACTTGGTAAGCATAAGTAAATTGAAAAAAGTTAGAGGGCTGCCTAAGTTAAAGAAACCTAAAAATGCAATGTGTAAGCAATGTCAGTTGGGAAAGATGACTAAGTCTAGTTTCAAGAGCAAAACTCATACTTCTGAGGAAATTATGGAATTAGTTCATACTGACCTTTATGGACCCATTGGTGAGAAAAGTTACTGTGGAGACAAATATTTTATTCTTAAAGAAAAAGTTGATGCATTCCAGTTATTTAAATGGTACTTGGCAAAAGTTGAAAAGGAGACAGGTAAAAATCTAAAATGTCTAAGATCTGATAGAGGAGGTGAGTTTATTTCTAATGAGTTTAACAGGTTCTGCAATGACCGGGGAATAAAAAGACAAATGTCCGCACCTAGGACACCACCACAGAATGATATTGCTGAGAGAAGAAACAGATCTATCATGGATTGTGCCAGAACACTAATGATGGAGAAAAATGTCACACAGAAATATTGGAGAGAAGCTGTAAGTACAATAGTCTATACCCTGAACAAAGTACAAGTCAAGAAAGGTACTAATGCTACACTTTATGAGCTATGGTATGGATATGCACCTAATGTAAAATATTTCAAAGTTTTTGGAAGCAAATGTTTCATATTGAAGGATAACGGAAATGGGAAACTTGATGCTAAAGGTGAGGAAGGCATATTTCTTGGTTATTCAACGAAGAGTAAAGCATATAAGTGTTTGAATTCTAACACTAACAAAATTGTGGAAAGTGCAAATGTTAGAATTGATGAGTATGCAGAAAGAAATTAAGTTGAAAGCACTCAAGAACCTGAGAGTTACAAATCATTTGTCTATATGGATGAGGAAGATTATAATACATTACCAGAAACATAGAAAGAAGTTGTCGAGCAACAACTAGCACTTGCTGAGTCACAGAACGAGGTTGTTGAGCAACAGGAGGTAATTGTCAAGCTATCTGATGGAGATGTCGAGTTGCAGAATCAACCTGAATTGGACATGAATGATCAACCTGAAGCAGAAAAAGAACCTACTCTAGCAAAGTATGTGAGGAGGAACCATAAACCTGATCAAATCATAGGATCGAAGGATTATGTAGTTATGACAAGAAGTAAGTTGAGAGAAGATACATGCTTATTATGTGATTTTGAGCCTAAAACAGTAAAAGATGCTTTAGACAATGAAGACTGGATACAAGTCATGAATGAAAAAATTGAACAGATTGAGAAGAATAAGACTTGGACACTTGTACCTAGGCCAAGTGATAAAAATGTAATTGGTACTAAGTGGGTATTCAAAAATAAGCTAAATGAACATGGAGAGGTAACAAGAAACAAAACTAGACTGGTATGCAAGGGTTATGCACAAGAGGAAGGAATTGATTATGGAGAAACATTCACCCCAGTTGCAAGATTGGAAGGAGTAAGAACCTTACTTGCATATGCAGCCTATAGAGGTTTTAAAATATATCAGAGGTTTTAAAATATATCATATGGATGTAAAGTCAGCATTTCTAAATGGAATATTAGAAGAAGAAGTATATATTGAACAAGCTAATGGATTTGTTGACCCAAGCAAAAGGAATATGGTTTGCAGATTACACAAAGCGCTATATGGATTGAAGCAAGCACGAAGAGCATGGTATGAGAGATTGCACAATTATCTGATGAAGATTGGATTTGCAAGAACAAATGACAACAACAACTTGTATTTGAAGACAAAGCAAAGTAAAGGTACTTTATTGGCTGAAATTTGTGTTGATGACATTATCTTTTGTGGACAAGATGTGTTATGCCAAGCATTTGCAAAGGAGATGCAAACTGAATTTGAGATGTCTATGTTTGGTGAGATAAAAAAAATCGTTGGCTTACAAATATATCAAATGAAGAATGGTATCTATATTACACAATCAAAATATATCAAGGAGATACTAAAGACTTTTGGAATGGAAGATTCAAAACCAGTGAGTACACCCATGGCTACTGGACAGAAGCTGACAAAGAATGATGATACAAAAGAAGTGAATCAAACCCTTTACAGATCAATGATTGGAAAGTTGCAATATGTTGTACACAGTAGACCTGATATTGCACTAGTTGTTGGTATTGTTGCAAGATTTTCTGTCAATCCCAAGGAAAATCGTATGACAGCAGTAAAAAGGATTCTGAGATATTTGAAAGGAACAGATGAATATGGTCTGTATTACAAAAAGAATGATAAGTTTGAGCTCGGAGTTTATACTGATTCTGATTGGGATGGAAATGTGGAGGACAGGAAAAGCACCACAGGAGGAGCATTTCTTCTGGGAAAAAGATTAGTTTCATAGACAAGCAAGAAATAGAATTGCACCTCACAATCTACAATTGAAGCCGAGTATGTAGCAGCATCAGTTAATTGTTCTAATATTGTATGGTTGAAGATACTACTAAAAGGTATGAAAGAAGAGATCACAGAACCAGTTGTCATATATTGTAATAATACGAGTGCCATTAATATTTCTTAAAACCCTATGATGCACTCTAAGACAAAGCATATAGCTATCAAGTATCATTACTTGAGGGAGCTAGTTCAGAAGAAAGAAGTGAGACTGGAATATGTGAACACTAAGGAACAGTTAGCAGACATATTTACAAAGGCACTACCCAAGGATGCTCATGAGTATCTACGAGGTAAATTAGTGGTGATTCCCCTAAGTGAGGCTAACTAGTTCAGAATGATTTTGTTGCATCAAATGATTATATTCAGAATATTTGACACCTTGATGCACATACAGTCACACTTTAGGATGTTGCCTAAAGCTGTGAAAGACAGACAAAGACAGAAAAGAGGAACAGTCATAAGCAAGATGACAGAAACAACATGATACAGAGTTTAGAACAGAAGAATTTTCATGATGAATATGTCAACGTCTTTGGCATTGTTGTCAAAGAGGGAGAGATTACAGAAGAGATTACAGAAAAGAAGATGTTTACTGATAGAGGGAGAGATTACAGAAAAGAAATTGTTGTCAAAGAAGGGAGAATTAATAGACACAGAAAATTTTTAGTGTGATTACAGACACAGAGGGAGAAAATTGTTTTACCAGATGAGAATCAGAATGAAGCTAAAGACATTAATAAAGATTTGTTCATATCAAGGAACACAAGCAAACTTTTTGGATTGTATGGTAACTATGGTTATTATTTTATTGTTTAGTGTTTCCATCAATGCCAAAGAGGGAGATTGTTGGAAATATTGTTGGAAAGCTACAATGGGAACAATTGTTGTTTTGTCATTGATGTCAAACCTTAACTGGTGACACTATTGCTATCTATTTGACTACCATATCTATTGATCGATGAAGGAGATTTAACAAGAATACCAAGTGGAATGGTTGAGTTATGGGAAATCACAAGGGTACTAGATCAGTTGGCACATTTGCAAAGTAATGAGTTGTTTATATTTCAATGACATTTTACTGAGAATAGTTTTTGTCGAGCGCCAGTCGCCAGTAAATTGCCGAGGAACACAGAGTTGGCCGAGCAACAGTATTTTGGTAATTGTTGAGATTTGAGATCTCTTGCCGACATAATTGATTTTATTGGGATATGTAAAGTTAATTAAGGATAAGCACGATTGATCCACACTATGTAAATGCATGGGTAACCATAATTAATGCATGGATCAAAGATTTAATTTGTGATTGCATTGGAAAAGTAAATTAAATGTAAAGATGGAAAGATCAGTTGGATATGACCTAGCCTAAGATCTACGATCTTGATTAAGCGGAAAAAGATGTATCTGACCTAGATTAAGAGGTATAAGATAACCTTAGGAGGTTATTCATGATGTATGCTATGTATGTAGAGTATGCAGAGGATTGCATAGTTAATTGACTGATTGGCATGATCTAGCAGAGAAGGCTGAACAGAGAAGCAGAGAACTGCATGAGTGATTGCTTGACAAATTTCCAAGAAGATCTAAATATTGAAATGAGAATGGAGGCCACTTAGTGAATTAGCATTAGAGGTGAATTGGATCTGGATTTGCAAATTAAGTTGTATGTATCATATCACACCTGCTGATTACTTTCTAACCATTGTATCAGTCAAAACCCTTTAACTAGGTTGACCTAGCAGTCATTGTATAAATCCTTTAGCAAGGTGACATTCATGTGGAATGTTTTAAGTCCTCTAACAAGGCCACTCCTGACAGGGTGATTAAATCCTTTAACCGGGTCACATTTAGCAGTGTGTTTTGTAACCTTTAACAGGGTTGGCTCCTAACAGAGCTCACTTCAGAAGAGTGAAAAGTTGATAGCATGTTATTGGTGGTTTTTACCATATTGGGTTTCCACATTAAATTTTGGTGTCAACTTGTGTGAATGTTTATATTGAGTTTTACTGTTAAGTTTCTACATGTTGATTACATCTGAACAGTAAACTACATATGTATGTTATTGTTTTATTTTATTGTTGCTGAGCAAATCTGGGTTGTTCAAATTGGTATAAAGTTTTAATGGGTACATCTAGACCTGAGGATAACTGATTCACCCCCCCTCTTAGTTATTCTAAATTCATTCTAATAGTCATCTCTATACATCATTGTTGTTTCTAACTTTTCCATTAACAAGTTTCTACCAAACCAAATATTAAACAAGGGCCCAAGAAAAGAGACAACCTCGTCACATAAATTTTTCTATTTGCATTAGGGGCATGTGGTATCCATGGACAACACTCAAATTTTTCATTAAACTATCAACTATGGATTGCATCACCTCCATCAAGACAGAAACTCCCTTAGCTCTTACAGCTTCCTCCAAGTCTTCAATTCTACTTGCATACTCTTATAATCTCAAATTAACATCACTGGGAAAAGAAACACTTGTGGAAGAAGGTGGCACATCACCTGGTAACTCAACAACATCGGGCACCTTACAAACCTTCTCAGATAGTTCCTGCACACAGTTCTCCAAATCAACGTTATACCTTAAAACCTCTTCATATTTCTTGGCTAGAGAAATCATGCTTTCATACATCTCTCTGTGTATTTTTCTAAATCCTTTTTTTTAGCCTTATTTAAGAAAGAAGCACGAAATATCAAACCAAGAACCTCAGTGTTGCTAGTGTTCTCCATGTTCAAAATTATTTTGTCTCCCTACATTTTTCCTTCAATATTTACCATATGTGGTTTCTGAATTTTAGGAGCCAAAGACCATAATGGTAATGTTTTTTATTTCAGATCAAAACATGATCCTCTTGTGACGTCACCATACTCAAATTCTGATTTAAACAAGGGATATGGTTGTCTTCTGATAAAAACAATGATAAATGTGGACTGAATATCCCACCCAGGAAGCAACATCATACCACTGTGCATAACAATTGCTTTAGATTGTTTCATAGTCAATTCTACAATTGTTGGTTTAAATTTTTGCAAACCAACCATAATCTCCTCATTTTGGCCAGTGTCATCACCACTTAAATCCATTATGTTTCTCAATTTGTTCTGCTTCAATTTTACAAGGAAACTTTTAAATTCATCAGTGTTGATGGAATTGTCATTACTTATAAAATTTTGGGAAATGATGACTCTGTCATTAGTTGGATTTACCAAAGTCAAATCATTCTCTTCTCCCAATTCTTTTTTTCTTTCCTTTATCAATTTCTTCTTAATATCATAGAAATATTTTCTTGTTTCCTAAACAAATGCCTCTGCAGTATCCTTTGGAACATGCTCCTTGGGTGAGATAATTTTTTGTTTCTTCACAAGGGGTTCATGTGTTGATGACACCCCATCACTAGATCCTTCTTCTTCTAATTCTTCACCCTCTTCCTCGCTACCAAAAGAAACAACCTCAATTGGAACCTATTGCTAAGTAGCCACAATTCTTTGAGGAAACCTTTCCTTAATTAAATTGTAATTGCTTAACACTTGATCAATTCTTTATAGGTAAGAAAAGTTATCGTAAAAACCAAGAAAATCATTGTCAGCTTATTTGAACTCTTTCTCTATTCTCATCAAATCCCCCCATTTCCTCTTTCTCTCTCTCGCCTCACTTTTTCCATCAAATTTCTTACTACATCCTCTTCATCCAGGGGTTCATGGTCAGGAATCACCTTCCAAGAAGTCATTTGTGGGAGTGTAGTTTTGATAATTTTTTAGGATCGCAAAATCTTGTTGGTGTTGTCACCATCTTGTATTGCTTCAAACAAGTATTTAATTCTTCCAAAGATTTCTTACCAACAGAGAAGTTAGAAACATTCTTGAGCCTAGGATAAAAGGTACCCTTCTTATGAGAAACAAGGTACTCTTTTCAACTAAAAATAATTGCCAAAGAAACTTAATTAAAACAATCCTTGGTGGAACAAACTTTGGTAGAATATGAGGGGGTTGTGGATAGCCATAAACCCTAAATACATTGGCATTATAAAAGATCTAGAAATCACCCCAATTATGTGATATTGACCAATTAGGAACAAAATGAAATAACCTCAACAATTTCCTAATCCCAAAAAAAAATATTTCTCTGTCAACACTGAGAAAATCAAGAACAGGGGAAACAATCCAGTTTTCAAAATATAATAAACATGAAGTAGGAGAGATACTATCCCACACACGGGTCCACAAATGAACACGGAGTGAAACACCAAACTCTCCATCTTCAGGATTAATTATTTATCCATCTAATTGAAATTGTGGTATAGAATTAATTGACACATGATAGAATAGAACTTAAAATCAACCTTTGCAGGATTCATTTGAATCTCTACTAATATTTCATGAATATTTTTCACCAAATATCCCATGAAATCATAATCAATGTTTACCTCTGGATTTTGTATCGTCATAGCCATCATCAATAAATCTTCAAGCACTATCTTGTCACCATATAAACCTAACACCGTACAAAAACCATAAACCGTGAAGGCCATGTAGCTGTGAAATGTACTTAGATAATAGGGTCTGTTGATGTTCTTAGGAATTGGAATGAGTTTTCTCTCAGCCCTAGGTATATATCTTGAATTATGGACATCTTCAACATTTCTTTGTGGGCATGGTAACTACTTTTTTCTCTGTCAAAATCTATATCAGTGAATGTAGAACCTGAAATCCGGAAAGCATCTACAAAGCTCCTTTTGTCAATGGCGACTAGGGCATGCTTATTTTTTGTACAAATAACTTTGGTGACAGGACAATAGGCTTTGGCTAATTCCCTCAATAAATTCACATTGATAAACACATCAGGAACTATCAATTTTACAAGGTTTAACTCCCAAGGGTTAGACATTAGCACCCCTCTAACTTTGTTATTATAAAAATAGGCAAAAATGGAGTAACCAGACGATGACAATGTATGTGGGTTTCTACATTTAATCCAAGCATCCTTCCATTCATATTCATTCATGTCTTGACTATTTTTGGACTTTGGAAGAAACTCTATAAAATCCTACCAATACGACTTTTATCCAGTACCCTTACCCTTACTAGACACCTTAGAAATAGTCGACATACTTTGAACTTAGGCTCCAAATAACAATGGGTTGTTTTGTGAAAAGAGAACTCGGGCTCCTCTAGCTTACAACACTTGAGTTAACAGAACTTGGCCTCCATGCATGTTATATCTTCGAGCTTCACCATGAAGAATCAGAGAGCTCACTATCTCCACCACGACTCTAGTTTAACTTGGAGTCTCATGCCATAACATATGGCATTTTGTTCATGTCTGCTTTTGTTGAACTTGGCCTCCATGCATGCTCGGCTTTTCAACTCATAGATAAGTTATTTTCTTCTTTTCTTTACTCACTCTCCCTTCGACTTCTTGTATCTTATGTTGAATAGGTTTTTTGTATTTCATGTTTCTTTCCACACTTGAACTCACTCCAGCTGTTGTTTTTTTCTCATACCATGCTTTTTGTAAATGATTTTGGGGTTTAGTCGATCTGGGTATCCATTTTTAGTAGCAATTAATTATGGGTTTTTTGTCTTTATCTTTTGTGCTATATTTTTTGGCTCCACCATGCATGTTGTATTTTTTCTTTATAGTTTCTTGCTATGAAATCTATATAAGTTGTCCGTTGTAATACATAGCATCTTTTGCTGGATACCCACATAGCTTATTTTGTTGATTTGGAAGTGAACTCATGAATGTTGACATTTGTGTCTAACAACAAATACATGCAAGTTGTTTTTTGTTATAACCGAGAGATAAACTCCATCTTCTTTGTCGGCTCTACTGAATGTTAAAACCATGGCTTTAAATGAACTTGCCACCATGTCTGAAGGTCATTGTAATATGTGGAAATTGTGGTGTCTTTTTCAAACTGGAAGCATCATGTACTATTTGCATCTTGTCTTTGACTGCGACCTTAATGTCTGCATCTTTGTTTCTACTAGAGTGACTAGTAGTATGTTTATATACTGTTGCCAATTCCCATGCAAGAACTACTCATGGAGTTCGAGCACGGGCTCGTGACTCCCATGAGCAATAAATATTGAAGTAGAGCCCAACCATTTTGTATGTATCTTTATCTTCAATTATATATTGTCCTTCAAACATAAATAATAGTACACAATCATAGCATTCCAATATATGCACATACACTGTTTGTTTGATTATGCATAATAACAACACTGTTTTTCAGTTCATCACACGTGCACTCTTTTAATGATAAAACACTATTATCTGAATTGTCATACATGCACAATCTTTGCATTTATCATATGATCATGTAGAATTACAACATCAAATAATGCCTCTGTTTATTTGAATATGCACTTGGAATACAACATTTGTCTTTTAAACATGAAGAATATCACTGTCATTTACTGTTTCCTTGAATAGTGCTTTGAAGATGCACTGAACATGTATAATAACAGGATCATTTGGTTTCCAATCTTGATCATTAACAGTGCCAAAAATTTTCCTTTTGAAGAAAACATTGTATGGTACAGTTCTTGCATATGTAATGCATATCTTTAAAAGACATCACTATTTGAGAATGCATATTATCTTCCATTTAATTGTAAGAATGTATATCACTATTTTTTTCTATTTCTCTATGAATATTAACATCCTTAACAAAACACTTTCATTCCTGAAAATGCATTTGATAATAACCACATGACATTGCTATTTTCTTTTCATTTATGCACAAAACACTGCATTTGAACCTAAATAATAGCACTGGTCACTACTGTTTATGTACTCTGACAGCATTAGAAAATAACCTTGTTTGTTTAAACATGCATATTGCCTTATCATTTCTTGTACTTTCCCTTGAATAGGATTTTGACAGTAATCATAGGAACACTTATCCCATACTGATACTTTTTTTCCTCTGAACTCTTCTTGAATGTTTAACAGTATTTAGAATAACACTTTTATGGCATATGCACTTGGTAATAATAAAATGATATTGTTATTTTCTTTTTATTCTCGATTTGCAAAAAAGGATATTACTGCTATTATGTTTCTCACTCATTCAAACAAACTAGTTTTTATGACAACATTATAATGCACTATTGTTTGATGATAACAATGTTTAAGCTTGGTACATGCTTTTCTCAACTTGGTACAATGCAAGTACCTCTTCTATATATGCATTATACTTTGTAACAACATTAGTGTTCTCTGCTTTTGATATATCTTTGTGCATTTTTTATTTGATGATTTCATATGCATATTTCAAACAACATTACATTTAATCTTTGCTTTGTATAATGATAGAGTATAGCGTTACCTCATTTCTTATATCTGCAATTCTATTCTTGACACTTGATAATCCATTTCAAATAGGAACATCCATATTTTTAGGGCATCCTTTCATTTCACATACACCTTCTAGTAGTATTATTGTACTATACATTCTATATCAACAACATTTAAACTTGTAACAACATGCTTGCATCTTATACCAACCTTTATGAACTATATCTCCTTCTTCTGCATCCTCTTATTCCTGAACTTTTGAACTCTTAGCTTTCTTGTATTGCCTGTAATGCAACTTGTGAGGTTCGAGCATGGGCTCGTGACACTTCACTGCATTTTTTTTATCATATGCAACTATTGAATTCGTAGATCATGCTTCTTTCTACATTCGGATATACTTTTGCGTGTCTTGCTTGCACACATTATCAAAATAATTTGTTAGGTTAATGCACAGAATCAACCAATCAATGTTTGTGTGTGAGTGTCATGTGAAATGAAATTCATGCATGAATTTTGGTTGATTGGTTGTGTTTACCATCTTATTATGTTGAATATCTGAAAAATGTTTCTTAGCTATAAGAACTAAGTCCCTTTAATCCAGCTTTCCGGTTTTACAAAACAACAACTCCTGAATAATGCAGAATGATAACTATATATAGTAAAAGGTTTCATGGAGCTATGTCACTTTGATACTTTTATTCAGTTGATGTAGATGCATACTTTGTTGTTGTATTGATGTTATTGGTACATTAATAGTTTTGAAAGTTTGATTGTAGTATGTTGATTTAGTTTCCATGCATTGCTTAGATCCAATTTGGATCTAACTCTTTTATCTCTCCATGATGCAGGTTAGGCCCAGAAGAAGACTTAGGATGAATAACAAATAGAGACAAGGCCAAAGACATGAAGATTCAAATAATGTGGCTAATAAGATCCAACATGCAAAAGACCTCTTAAAGGCAATGCATGGACCCCTAAACCTTATTATGCTTCTATTTTGCTTTAAGAATTGCATATGTTTTTTAAGTTCTCAATATGAAAGATGTAACCTTGAAGGAAGACTTGTTTACTACATTCAGTTTGAATGCACAAAGTAATGATCAATTATGAATTTGAAAATTTGAATATGATCAATACTTAGAGTACAATATCAGTGTTAATATGAATGCAAAAGCAATGTATTTCAACTTCATTAGCTGAATAGAAATGTTATAGGTGTACCTTTATGCAATCTTTTAATATTTACAATTGTCATACTGCATGTGTACTTTATCTTATGAATTCAATCAATTCTGCAACTTAAAACAACAATTATTCAATCCATAATTCAATGTAAAAGTAGTGTCAACTTACCAATTTAGTATGCAAACTAAATTGGTAACAACAGGATTACTGAGTCACATAGAGTCACTTGGGGGCTAGGGTCCAGAGGGGCTACTAGGGTAACTCAAGGGTAGACTTATGTGACGACACTTCCCTATACGTGTTCTAGGTTCCTACGCGAGTATTTGGTACACTTGCTTTGTCTCTTGATCTTTCATACTTTTAACCTTGAAATCTTCTTCTTACCTTTTTATCCGGTGTACCTTTGCATTATTTTTGCTTATTTGGTTGTTTCCCCTGTGTGTGGGCCTATTGTTATCTCCTCAACACGGTGGGAGTGGAACTTTGGTTCCATGAGGTCGGTTGGTAGTGATTCTTATTACCATCGAGATCCAACATTCGTGACTTTTGCTTGGATGATCCTTGTTGCAGTTGTACCTTCTTATTCTTCACTGTTGGAGACTTTATCTTATCTTTCTTATGTTATATTCTTGTATCATTTCATTTGTTGTGATATTCTTGAAATATTGTATTGTACTTTATATTTGGTTTTATCACATACCCTATGACTTATGCAGTGGATGTTGGTTCATTATGTATACCTTATAGTATTAGTTGTATCTAGGTTTCATTTACGAAATGATGTTGTTGATTATTTATTTGCATTGTATGGATTTTTTTATTGTTTATTGTATTTAGTAGATTAGTTAACTCAAGTAATTATGCGTCATGAAACCCTCAGGATTTATAATATATAAACGAGTTATATTTATGAGTATGTATTGTCTTATGTTAGATTGCTTCCTTCCGCATTGTTACTCATTATCAACTGTAAACTATTTTTAAAAAAATCATTATGTAAATGTTAGTATCATGTTTAAGGTTAACTTCTCATGGGTTACCTGGCGAGGCATTACACTTGGTATCAGAGCCCAAGTTTCTACACTGGGAACTCTAGGATTTGTATGCCCATTAGGTGTTTAGTTGTCGACCATTGTAACTTATAACCTTTTGGTAACAATTTGCAAGTTGTTTAGTTACATTTGTGTTTGATGCATCTTACCTTAGTGACTGCCTATTGTGTTTGGGTACATTCTTTAATGTGTCTAGGATGTTGTATTCTTAGGTGTCATGAAGCGATTACTCCCTTGAGTGTGGCTAATACTAGTCACTTTGTTATGTGTGATTTTTTATGATTCATTATTTATTTTAGTTTTGATGATTTATTCGTGTTGTGTTTGGGATAGAATTAAATTTTTGAACTTTCTTATGCTTGGACGAGTCACCTGATTCTCTTTTAGCTATCTATTTTGTGACACTGGTCACACTTGACTTACTTTTGAATTACCATGGTACATTTTATTATTTATTTCTCAACTTGTTATTCCCCCGCTTGGGAGCTTTCTTTCAGTTTTATGATGACTATTTTGAATGTTTGATGTTGCTAGCTCAATTTAGCGATAAATGTTATTCCTATCATGTTTATTATGGATCTCTGATAGAATGTGTAAAGGAGGACATTATAGAGAATGGTAAGGCCAATTGGGTCAAAGATCTAAGTCCCTAGTTCAATTATGCACTATATTCATAAGAGAACCATTGTAGCACCTTTATGTAAACCTTGTAATCTTCATTTGTTTGTCAGATTCCAAGAGTAAGCCTAATTTTAGGGGGGTGTATGTAGTGCCCACCCATAATTTACTTTTCAGTATTCATGCCAGATCTTTTGGTTATTTTCATGATGATTAGGTATATGTTATGATGATTTTACTAACCTCATAGGTGCATGTGTATGGTTAGCATATATGTTTAATATTGTTGTGTGGTGTCTATCTTACATTTATGTATGATGTGTTTGATGTGGTAGAGGACGGAAACGTAGTTACTTGCATTGCGAGATCTACATGATTGATCGATCCCTATCATTGTTTGTTCTATATATTATGTACATGCTCAGCTTTGTGATGTAGTTTTGCAGGTACCGGGCATCAACGTCCCTAAATTGCTAGGATGAGTGTGCCCTATCACATTATCTCAATGGTAAATGAGGGGAGATAACATTCAGGCCTAAATCCTAGCATAAGCCCTCATTTGTCCTGAAATAGTGGACAAGTATCTGGTTGACTACCTTCTCCAAATTCATTGAGGTGACGTGAATTCGTGAACCCCTTTTTGAGCATGCTTATGTTGTTACATCTTTTATGCATTTTGATTTGGTCAGATTTGAGTATGCATGCATGAAGGTCAATGTGGTATTTTGTCATGATGTAAGTAAAAGAGTAATTAAAGGTTTATTAAAAGAGATTTAATCAAAAGTCTAAAGATAAAGTTTGAAGATTTAATTAAATATTATATCTAAATAGAAATCAAAAGACATATTTAATATAAATAAATTGTTAATATGCTACAAATATTATTCCTAATTTATAAAAAAAATGCAATGTAATTGCATTTAAATAATAATAATAAATTGAGTTTTAATTCTAATTAAAAATTGTTTTTTGTGGAGAATTAATTATTTAATTACAAGAAAAAACAAAAAGAAAAAGAAAAAAAGAAAGAAAGAAAACAAAAAAGAAAGAAAGGATATATATATATATATATATATATATATATATATACACACACACTTAATTTGGGAAAAGAAAATAAATAAATAATATTTATATATTTAATATTAAAAGAAGAAAGAGAGAAAATTGTGCATTTCTTTATTTTAAAAATAAATAAATAAATAAGTAAATTGGTTTTATTTTTAAAAAAAAAAGAAGAAAAAAAAAGAAAACAATTCTTTTATTTTTTTTTTAGGGTTAAGTTTATAAGAAGTTGTCCTAGAAACCCTAGTTAAATAGTTTTTATTTATGAGAGGATTTTGGGTCATTTTTTAAAAGAGGGAGGACAAAGAGTTTTTTTAACACAAGTTTTAGGATATAGGTTACGGGTTTTGCATGGAGATGTTTAAGTTAAAGAATATATTTTTTAAAGCTTGGGAGTGAAGTCTTCTTTTTCTTTTTCTTATTCTTCTTCTTCTTCTTCTTAGCAAGTCTACTTGGCATTCTCAAGGTAGGCGTTTCTGAGTCTTTTTGTAGTTTCTGTTGGAAAGATTATTTTCTCTATGCTTGCTTGATTGTGATTTGATTTTGAGTTAAGGTTCTTTTTTATTTCTAAAATAATTCATACAGATGATTAGGGTGTTCTTGTGAGTTATGTTTATGGCATGTCTGGTATTCTGTGAGAATTTCTATGGAAACCCTAGAAGATAATGATTTAAAAGGGATGCATTTGTTTTGTATATCCATTAAGGTTTTATCAAATTGTATAAATTTAGTTGCATAAGTTTCAATTGTGTGGAGGAATCCTTTATTATGAACTATGTGTATTATAGATACTTGTATTGAAGGATATGAGTTTGAAAACATACGTTTTTAGATTAGGGTTGTGAAGAGTCAGGGTAGGGAATAAGTTTCATTTTAGATGTCACCTTAAAAATATAAAGACACTTTAAGAAAACCATTTTGGTTTTATTTAACATATATAAAAATCAAATAGGGTTCCTTTGTACGAAAATGGTCAAATATAGGTTGTTATAGTGAAATTAGGCCCATTTGAGCTTGATTTTTCAATCGGAGTCTAATGAACATTCATCCATAACTTTTTATAATTAAATAATTGGGAAAATATCTTCAGTGAGATTTTAAATAATACCGTTATGAATTTTTTAACTGAGTTTTATGACGATCCAACTGTGCACAACAAAGTTATGGTCTTTTTACTAAACTAGTAACCTTCATTCCCGAACAGTGTTGTTACATAGATTTACTTTTTACATCATTTAAAAGACCTTATCTTTAGGAGTGGAAAGAATGAAAACTATGTTAAATTAAATTATATTTTCATCGCTATAATTTGCAGATCCGTATCATTTCATATGAGATTATACCGTTCAAATTACCGGCTGATGTGCATAGAGGAAATACACAAAACTCACTGTTATAAAATTAAAATTGTTAATAAGTTTTATTATTTAAAAATTAATCAATTTAACAATTACTAAATAATTAATATAGCTGATCTAATCAATTTATATTTTAATTTTAAATATCATAGAGATTCACTAAAACACAATATATGTTCCATGTGCGTACTTTATGTTATTAACTAAGCCATTTATGATTTAACAGTATTTTAATAAATATAATGATGTTATATAAATAGAGTTAAATAATATGTCAAATGTATACATACCTTCTTTCATGTTATTTTGGTCTTGTTAAGTGTCAGTGTGGGTGGGTTGTTACCCTAGGCGGGTTTTGTCTTCGGACTTGTACTATCTTATGATTTTATGTCTTTTTGGTCTTTGGGTTTCATATTGTGGAAAGTTCATAACCTATTTATGTTATGATTGGTTCTTGTATTTTCTTGGGTACATATATTATAGATGTCATGTATTCCTTGAGTCCTTGAACTTTATGTTATTTTATCATAAGAGGTGACAACCAATATTGTGTTGAGTTGTGATTTGTTCACTTGGTCACCTTGTTTTTTCTACTATGATTGTGCAATATTTTGAGTGATGGTATTTTTTTTATTATGATTTACTCCATGTTGTAGAGAGATGATTTTCATGTTATTGAGGATCATTGTTTTCGTGATATGAGATTTAGAGAATTTGGTAATTTTTTATTGAGATATCCATTATGGGATGGATGAATTAATGAGATGTTCATTATGGGATGGACAATCTGGATCCATGTATAGGATGTATTATACTTTGTTATGCTCCGGCATTTTAATTTATCACTTTCATGATTTAATATTTTACAAGAAGTCTTTTATGGTTTTGGCTTTATCTTCTTTTGGTCTTGTGGCTGAGAGCATTATGGTAGGTTATCTAGGAGCATAGAGGGGAAGTGGCTTGCAATGGGGGCCAGGGCCCTAAGAGGCCACTAGGGTAAATCATTGTAAGTTGACCTAATAAGTGATAACTTAATGAAATTAAATAAGAGAAAACATTAATAAGATAAATACGTGCCTCACTTGTTCCTTGAGTGCTAGTACAGGCTAAGAATGGGAGTGGGAGAAGATGCTTGACCGAGGTCTTGCATGGTTAGAATCCTTGTTTGTATGACAAGATTATTGAGCCACATAGAGTCACTTGGGGGTCAAAGTCCAAAGGGGCTACTAGGGTAACTCAAGGGTAGACTTATGCGATGACACTTCCCTATATGTGTTCTAGGTTCCTACGTGAGTATTTGGTACACTTGCTTTGTCTCTTGATCTTTCATACTTTTAACCTTGAAATCTTCTTGTTACCTTTTTTATCCGGTGTACCTTTGCATTATGATTGCTTATTTGGTTGTTTCCCCTATGTGTGGGTCTGTTGTTATCTCCTCAGCACGATGAGAGTGGACCTTTGGTTCCACGAGGTCAGCTGGTAGTGATTCTTATTACCATTGAGATCCAACGTTCGTGACTTTTGCTTGGATGATCCTTGTTGCAGTTGTACCTTCTTGTTCTTCATTGTTGAAGACTTTATCTTATCTTTTTTATGTTATATTCTTGTATCATTGTATCAGTTGTGATATTCTTGAAAGATTGTATTGTACTTTATATTTGGTTTTATCACATACCCTACGAATTATGTAGTGGGTGTTGGCTCATTATGTATACCTTATAGTATTAGTTGTACCTAGGTTTCATTTATGAAATGATGTTGTTGATTATTTATTTGCATTATATGGAATTTTTTTTATTGTTTATTGTATTTAGTAGATTATTTCACTCAAGTAATTATGCGTCATGAAACCCTCAGGATTTTTAATCTATATATGAGTTACATTTATGAGTATGTATTGTCTTATGTTATATTGCTTCCGCATTTTTACTCATTATCAATTGTAAACTCTTTAAAAAAAATCATCTTGTAAATGTTAGTATGATGTTTAAGGTTAACTTCTCATGGGTTCCCTACCAAGGCGTTACACTTGGTATCAGAGCCCGAGATTCTACACTGGGAACTCTGGAATTTCGTATGCCCATTAGGTGTTTAGTTGTCGACCATTGTAACTTATAACCTTTTGGTAACAATTTGCAAGTTGTTTCTAGTTACATTTGTGTTTGATGCATCTTACCTTAGTGACTGTCTATTGTGTTTGGGTACATTCTATAATGTGTCTAGGATGTTGTATTCTTAGGGGTCATGAAGCAATTACTCCCTTGAGTGTGGCTAATACTAGTCACTTTGTTATGTGTGATATTTTATGATTTATTATTTATTTTATTTTTGATGATTTGTTCATGTTGTGTTTGGGCTAGAATTAAATTTTTGAACTTTCTTATGCTTGGACTAGTCATCTGATTCTCTTTTTGCTATCTATTTTGTGACACTGGTCACACTTGACTTACTTTTGAATTGCCATGGTACATTTTATTATTTATTTCTCGACTTGTTATTCCCCCGCTTGGGAATTTTCTTTCAGTTTTATGATGACTATTCTAAATGTTTGATGTTTCTAGCTCAGTCTAGCGATAAACATGATTCCTATCATGTTTATTATGGATCTCTGATAGAATGTGTAAGGGAGGACATTACAAAGAACAGTACTATGGTATTTTATCATAGTAGGCCAATTGGGTCAAAGACTTAAGTCCCTAATTGAATTATGCACTATATTCATAAGATAACCATTGTAGCACCTTTATGTAAACCTTGTAATATCATTTGTTTGTCGGCTTCCAGTAGTAAGCATAATTTTAGGGGGGTTGTATGTAGTGCCCACCCATAATTTACATTTCAGTATTGATGCCATAATCTTTTGGTTATTTTCATGATGATTAGGTATATGTTATGATGATTTTACTGACCCCATAGGTGCATGTGTATGGTTAGCGTATATGTTTTATATTGTTGTGTGGTGTCTATCTTATATTTATGTGTGATATATTTGATGTGGTAGAGGACGGAGACGTAGTTACTTGCATTGCGAGATCTACACAGTCGATCGATCCCTATCATTTTTTGTTCTATATATTATATACATGGTCGGCTTTGTGATGTAGTTTTGCAGGTATCGGGCATCAACTTCCCTAAATTGCTAGGATGAGCGTGCCCTATCACATTATCTCAATGGTAAGAGAGGGGAGACAACGTTCAGGCCTAAATCCTAGCATAAGTCCTTATTTGTCTTGAAATAGTGGACAAGTTTCTGGTTGACTACCTTCTCTGAATTGCAAGGTGACCTGAATTCGTGAACCCCTTTTTGAGCATGCTTATGTAGTTGCATCTTTTCTACATTTTGATTTGGTCAGATTTGAGTATGCATGCATGAAGGTCAATGTGGTATTTTATCGTGATGTAAGTAAAAGAGTAATTAAAGGTTAATTATAAAGTTTAAATAATTGAACCTTTAAAGAATAACAAAATATTAAATATATAGATATTTAATAAATAAGGATTAATTAAATACATGCATTTATTAAAAGAGATTTAATTAAAGTCTAAAAATAAAGTTTGAAGATTTAATTAACTATTATGTCTAGATAGAAATTAAAAGACATATTTAATATAAATAAATTGTTAATATGCTACAAATATTATTCCTAATTAAAAAATATATATGCAATGTAATTGCATTTAAATAATAATAAAAAATTAAGTTTTAATTCTAATTAAAAATTGAGTTTTGTGTAGAATTAATTATTAATTACAAGAAAAAACAAAAAGAAAAAAAGAAAGAAAACAAAAACAAAGAAAAGAAAAAGAAAGCATATATATATATATATATATATATATATATATATATATATATACACACACTTAATTTGAGAAAAGAAAAGAATTAAATAAATAATATTTATTTATTTAATATTTAAAAAAGAAAGAGAAAGGAAATTGTGCATTTCTTTATTTTAAGAATAAATAAATAAGTAAATTGATTTTATTTAAAAAAATAAGAAGAAAAATGAAGAAAACAATTCTTTTATCTTTTTTTTTAGGGTTAAGTTTTTTTTAAGTTGTCCTAAAAATCCTAGTTAAATAGTTTTTATTTATGAGAGGATTTTGGGTCATTTTTTAAAAGAGGGAGGACAGAGAGTTTTCAAAACACGAATTTTAGGAGACAAGTTACAGGTTTTGCATGGAGATGTTCAAGTTAAATAATATATTTTTTAAAGCTTAGGACTGAAGTCTCTTCTTCTTCTTCTTCTTAGCAAGTCTACCTGACGTTCTCAAGGTAGGAGTTTCTGAGTCTTTTTGTAGTTTCTATTGGAAAGATTATTTTCTCCATGCTTGCTTGATTGTGATTTGATTTTGAGTTAAAATTCTTTTTATTTCTAAAATAATTTAAACATATGATTAGGGTGTTCTTGTGAGTTATGTTTATGGCATATATGGTATACTGTGATAATTTGTATGAAAACCCTAGGAGATAATGATTTTAAAGGGATACATTTGTGTTGTATATCAATTAAGGTTTTACCAAATTGTACAAATTAGTTGCATAAGTTTCAGTTGTGTGGAGGAATTATTTATTATGAACTATGTGTATTATAGATACATGTATGTAAGGATATGGGTTTGAAAACATACGTTTTTGGATTAGGGTTGTGAAGAGTCAGGGTAGGGAATAATTTTCATTTTTTATGTCACCTTAAAAATATAAAGGCACTTTAAGATATCCAGTTTGGTTTTATTTAACATATATAAAAATCAAATAGGGTTCCTTTGTACAGACATGGTCAAATATAGGTTGTTATAGTGAAATTAGGCCTATTTGAGCTTGATTTTTCAATCGGAGTCTAATAAACATTCATCCATAAGTTTTTCTAATTAAATAATTAAGAAATTGTCGTCGGTGAGATTTTAAATAATATTGTTATGAATGTTTTCACTGATTTGTATGATGATCCAACGGTGCACAAAAAAGTTATGGTATTTTTACTAAACTAGTAACCTTCTTTCCCGAACAGTGTTGTTACAAATATTTACTTTATACACCATTTAAATGACCTTATCTTTAGGACTGGAAAGAATGAAAAATATGTTAAATTAAATTATTTTTTCATCGCTATAAGGTGCAGATCCGTATCATTTCATATGAGATTATACCGTTCAAATTACCAACTGATGTGCATAGAGGAAATACACAAAAACTCACTGTTATAAAATTAAAATTATTAATAAGTCTTATTAATTAAAAATTAATCAATTTGAAAATTCTTAAATAATTAATATAACTGATCTAATCAATTTATATTTTAATTTTAAATATCATAGAGATTCACTAAAACACCATATATGTTCCATGTGCGTACTTTATGTTATTAACTAAGTCATTTATGACTTAGAGTATTTTAATAAATATAATGATGTTATATAAATGGAGTTAAATAATATGTCAAATGTATGCATTCCTTCTTTCATGTGATCTTGGTCTTGTTAAGTGTCAGTGTACATAGGTTGTTACCCTAGGTGGGTTTTGTCTTCAGACTTGTACTATCTTATGATTTTATGTCTTTTTGCTCTTTGGGTTTTATATTGTGGAAATTTCATAACCTATTTATGTCACGATTGGTTCATGTTTTTTATTGGGTACATATCGTATAGATGTCATTTGTTCCTTGAGTCCTTGAACTTTATGTTATTTTACCATAAGAGGTGACAACCAATATTGTGTTGAGTTATGATTTGTTCACTTGGTCACCTTGTTTTTTCTACTATGATTGTTCAATGTTTTGAGTGATGGTATTTTTTATTATGATTTAATCCATGTTGGAGAGAGATGATTTTGAATTTATTAAGGACCATTGTTTTGGTGATATGAGATTTAGAGAATTTGGTAATTATTTATTGAGATATCCATTATTGGATGGATGACTTATTGAGACGTCCATCACGGGATGGACGATCTGGATCCTTGTATAGGATGTATTATACTTTGTTATGCTCCATCATTTTCATTTATGACTTTCATGATTTAATATTTTACAAGAAGTCTTTTATGGTTTTGGCTTTATCTTCTTTTGGTCTTGTGGCTGAGAGCATTAGGGTAGGTTATCTAGGAGCATAGAGGGGAAGTGGCTTGCAATGGGGTATAGGGCCCTAAGAGGCTACTAGGGTAAATCATTGTAAGTTGACCTAATAAGTGATAAATTAATGAAATTAATTAAGAGAAAATATTAATAAGATAAACATGTGCCTCGCCCGTGCCTTGAGTGCTAGTACAGACTAAGAATGGGAGTGGGAGAAGATGCTTGATCGAGGTCTTGCATGGTTAGAATCCTTGTTTGTATGACATGATTACTAAGCCACATAGAGTAAATTGGGGGTCAGGATCTAGAGGGGCTACTAGGGTAACTCAAGGGTAGACTTATGTGATGACACTTCCCTGTATGTGTTCTAGGTTCCTACGTGAGTATTTGGTACACTTGCTTTAACTCTTGATCTTTCATACTTTTAACCTTGAAATATTCTTGTTACCTTTTTATCTGGTATACCTTTGCATTAGTATTTCTTGTTTGGTTGTTTCCCATATGTGTGGACCTATTGTTATCTCTTCAGCATGGTGGGAGTGGACCTTTGGTTCCATGAGGTTTGGTGGTAGTGATTCTTATTACCATTGTGATCCAACGTTCGTGACTTTTTCTTGGATGATCCTTGTTGTAGTTGTACCTTCTTATTCTTCATTGTTAGAAATATATATCTTATCTTTCTTATGTTATATTCTTGTATCATTGTATCAGTTGTGATATTGTTGGAATATTGTATTGTACTTTATATTTGGTTTTATGACATACCCTACGACTTGTGTAGTGGATGTTGGTTCATTATATATACCTTATGGTATTAGTTGTATCTAGGTTTCATTTACGAAATGATGTTGTTGATTATTTATTTGCATTACATGGAGTTTTTTTATTGTATTTAGTACATTAGTTAACTCATGTAATTATGCGCCATGAAACCCTCAGGATTTGTAATCTGTAGATGAGTTACATTTATGAGTATGTATTGTCTTATGTTATATTGCTTCCACAATTTTACTCATTATCAATTGTAAACTCTTTTAAAAAAATCATTTTGTAAATGTTAATATCATGTTTAAGGTTAACTTATCATGGGTACCCTAGCGGGGCGTTACAAAGAAACTCACCGAGAAACTGAACTTGGCAAAGATACATCAAGAAACACAAGCATTGAGAATGAGTGAGATACTTGACTCTAAGGGAGCAGTTGAAAATGCACTGAGATTAGCTGAAGAAGATAAAAGAAAGTTTGAAACAAGAATAGCTAAGAAAGATAGTAAGATCATGGGGATGATGCAAGTATGTTATAATATGACCAATCAAGTAGTCAGTGCTAATATAGAGTCATCCAGGAAATAATTTGAGAACCAAGCACTGAAGTGTGAAGCTGATAGATTGACCAGAGAGCTGAAATATGAAAAAGAATCAAATGAGATACTAAATAGAAATGAAGAAACCCTGAGATCTTTGGATGCATAGATTAAAGGTTAGAGACAACCAAAAGACAAGATAGGACTAGGATTCAATAGTAAGAGCACTAATGAGAAAGGATAGTCCTCTAATCAAGATGACAGTCAAGGAAATTCTACCCCACTAAAGTCAAACAAGCCTAGTTGTCACTGCTATGAGAAACCTGGACACACTGCAAATGTATGTAGAAGTAAAAGGGGTAAGTTAGCGATTTAACCCAAGTTTGATGGACATTACTATAACTATAACAAGTATGGGCACCGGGAACATGAATGCAGATCAAAGGCTGAAAATAACATAAGAAAGACAAAGTTTGATGGTTACTGCAATAACTGAAACAAGCACAATCACAAATCTAAAGAATGCATATCACAAAAGAGAAATTAAAAATGGGTACTGAATTGACAGAATATTCCAAGCAACTGACAGGGTACATCCATACTATGGGACTATAACACAAGGATTTCTTGTTTAGACTATGGAAGATATGGACACATTGCTGCAAATTGCATGTTGTTACATGGTAGGAACAATAGAAAGTCTTGGAGAAACCCTGGCATGAAATGCTTCAATTGTCCCAAGCTAGGCCATCTTGCCAAAGACTACAAGTATCGAAGCAAATCTCCTACCAAGGAAGAAACATCTGAGAAACCCAAAGTGAATGTGGAAGAAATAAGAGATCTGATGAATAAGACATGGAGAAGAAAGACCATGGATGATGGGACATCATTCAAAATAGTTGAAGGTACCTCGTCCTCCGGATTGGGTGCAATTGAATCTGCTTAATCAGTTAAGAGGTATGAGTAGAAACTGCAAGTTAAATTTCAAATCTTAAATCAGTTCCTAGTATATGCGCAGAGATCCATATGAGCATACTTAGATGCATTTGGATACATATTGTTGAGTTTATGTTTCATATTTATTTGGTAAAAGGAAAGTAAAGTTAGGTATTCGGTATAGTAAGCCAGTGTAGCATTAATTGTTATTTTATGACCATTGAAAACCCTAAACCTAGAAAAATCCATATATAGATTGCATCGTCTATTATTGTTACTTAAAGTTTTCTAGAACAGTGTGAACAGAGTTGGAGAATTGAGTCTTCAAGATAATTCGACGATTGTGAAGGTAACCCTAAACCACTTTGAGCACATTTGAATCTATTCAAGGTATTTGTGGTGTTTCTCTAGTTGTGTTAGTGCAACCGAGTCATAGACACAAACCCTAGTTCAAAAAATTTTATATTTGACAAGAGGATATGGCCCCAAAAGATCAAAACCTAGTTGTGGATGAGAATGTTGATCCCATGAATTCTGAGTACAAGCTACCTCTTGCGAAGGCATCTGAACTAGACATGATGGGAGAAATTTTTTCCATTTTGATCAAATTTTTATTGATCGAAGATGTGCGAAATTTCACCCATTGTAAGGTTGAGGAGATTTGTGAAGCGGAGATTGATTCATCTTACCAGAATTTATGTGCAGACGAGAAACTAAAGAGAGATCATGTTCATCTGGATTCAAAAGGTTTGACACATGCCCTGCATATTCCAAAGGTATTTAAGACTAAGTGGATAATGATGGTCCTTACCCAAGTACATAACCAATGTATGTGGCTAGATCAACCTGTGAAGATCACAAAGGATGTGTTACACATTGTGACTAGTCACCCGATTGGAGACAAGCCTAAAGCTATTAGACAGATTGAGAAGATCAAGCGGAGTGAGATAACCAAAGCCAAATGGGATGGGAGATGTCTGAATATTTCTACTATTGAAGACCTCGAGTTTAAATTTGCATGTAACATCTTGTCCTACTGAGTATTCCAATTATCTAGAGTGGGCATCGTACCTTGTGGAGCTGTTGATCTAGCTTACAAGATTGTAAAGAAAGATATGCAAATTGATCTATGTGAGATGTTGTTGAAACAACTTGAGGAAAACATGAACACTATAAGGAAATCCAAGAGAAATACATTGAAGTTTGGATCACTACTAGTGTGCATATACTTTTACTTTGAGAACTTCTTTCCATCTATTGGAAGTGTGAAATGGAATGTTGATAAATAGTCATTTATCAAATCAGTGAATACATTTAGAATTTAGGAGATAATATTGACATTATTATGAATGACTACTTCACCAAATTCCAAGCTAGGATGCATAAAAAATTTAGAGTTCCACCTCAATTAGTTGAGAAATATCATGATTCTATCAGTTTTGAGGTAGACACTGACTCATGTATTATCAATGCAGTCGAGCCTAAGAGCATATGTCTAGATTCTATGGGATATGAGATGGACATAGACTTTGCATCTCAAAAAATCAAAACTCTCTTAGTAATCCTACTGATAAAAGAGCCAAGAGGTATGGAACATATGAAGAAGTTAAGGCTAAGATTAAGCAAGGTATCTTAGTACCTAAAACCCAAAGAAAATCTACCAAGATGAGTGCTAATATGACTAAGGATTTGGGAATTGATGATGAAGAACGTGAGGCAGAACCCTCTAAAATGGAAGGCAAGAAACCACAAGTATTGAAGCCTTCACCGAGCCCCAAATCTACTAGATCATCAACAAGGTCTATAGCATCACCGAAATCAAAGAAGAATTTTTTTGAACCAAAAGTGAAGATATATGTAAGAAGAAAGAAGGAAAACACTAGACCAAGGATAAAATTCAAGCTACCACCAGACAGTGACACAAAGACTGAAGATTTAAGAAAACTCAAAGTTGTGAAGAACAAGCCTCCACCACCAAGAAGTCTAGATGAAATGTTAGACACAATGAGGAAGTATGGAACATTCGGACTAATGAAGCAAGAAAAATACAACACTCAAAGTAAAGAGAACAAGGTAAAAATTGAAGATGCAATTGTTTACTCTTTACACAAATTCAGATACATACCACTTGAAGCTATCACGTTTTTGCCTATTGAGTTATACAACAACATAGATGCAAGATGGAAATATGCTATGAATGCTAAAAAACAAATGAGAGAAAGATCTCTTGTGCTAACTGTTCCAATCTATCTTTTGAGGAAATTGAAGAGACCTTGAAACAAAACTCTAAATGATTCCTTATTAAAGGAAGATCTTTAAGGATTATGATAGGAGACTTGGAGTGATTACAGTTGGAAACCGATGCAAAATGGAGAGAGATATTCAACATCAAAGAGCCTGAATCTCAAGTTGAGCAAGAAAAGGAGAACATAACTAATGAAGTTGCCAAAGATGATCAAGGTAAGAATAATCCTATTGATTTGACAATTGACACCAATGAAGTTGTTATTGAGGATATTAATGACAGAGATCCTAGAGATGATACATCACACGATGAGAATGTTATGGTAACCGAGGACATGAGTACAAAACAAATGAACATCATCGATAAGGCTACTACTAATCCTACTCTACAGCCTGTATTGGAACAAGTACAGTATTATCACACAAATCAAGGTGATAATGATCCATTTTCTATGGATATAAATCATACAACAACCGACCAACCAAAGGAAACAAAGAAGGAAAAGGAAACTGAAAAGGAAAAGGAAGTTGAGAAAATCAAGAACACTAAGAAGGATACGGCTACCGAGAAACTAGAAACATTGAACACCAAATTGGTTCCCCCAATTGAGTCCATTACACAACAACAAGAGCCTTACAAATATGAACCAAAGGAAAAAATGAATAGAAGGAAGCTGAGAAACACACAAATGAGCATAAAAAGAACACACTAGGAGAAAAGAAAGCAGAAGGGAAACATGAAGAGAAGAAGGAAGAAAAAAAACAAGAAGAGCAAAGAGCTAGAACAAGTACAATAGAGACAACATCTGATGCACTAAAGGCATCACATTCACCAAAGAAGATAGCAAAGAAGAAGAAATCAAAGAAGAGGAAACATGTAGATATGATTCAACCAGTCATTTTACCAAATGTTAAACTATCTACTATGGACGATGATGAAATGACCGAGTATGCAGAACTAGTGAAAATTAAGGCAATGCAAAACAAATAACTTCAGAAGGGGAAGAAGATTGATGTATTAGAAAGCATCAAGGATATCTTACAAGACATTGTCCCAGATGCCACAGTGGATGAAATAGAAGATATCATTTGTCAGGTAGAAGGACTAGTAGAACAAGTCCAAAATCCAAATCAAGATACTACTAACTACGTGATTAAGATTCATTCAAGGAAGATGGAACTGAAAATGTTTAAATCCATTCTAGACAACATTGCAGTTGATAAGGGATCACTTTCTGAGGCATCTACCGAGATTGAGACTAAGTTGTCTCATATACTTTCATATTTCAAAAAGTTTGTTCTATTTCAAAATTTATCAAGGATATCAAGAAGAAAGATGAGTCTGTTGAGACCGAGCTGACCGGGTATCTGAAAAATGTTTTTACTAAGCCTGGTTCTTTACAAGTCTATCACTCAAGGTTGAAACACTTTATGGCGATGGAACAAGAACTATAAAAAGAAGAGAATAAGAGAAGGATGGAACTTTTAGAGCTGCAAGCACTTTTGATTCCTCACATGGAATCCATGCAAAGGCATTTGAAGAAGGCCAAGGATTTGGTCAACAACCCCGATGGTAGTTCACTTGACACCATCATTGGAATGATAGCTGATGTTTCTACTGAAATTTTTATACTTCAAACACTCAAAGATACATGGGAGTCATCCCTAGCCGATGCACAAAAGAAGTAAACTCACATTTTGGATAAGGCATAATATGTCCTACCAAGCCTTAAGCAATTTTGATTTTGGAATATTTGTCAAAAAAGGGGGATAATATAGTATGTATTAATAAGGGAGATGTAAGTAAAGGGGGATAATATAATGGTAAGGGAGATATAATCATGTTTATAGGGGGAGTTACACAAAATTTTGATGACTTTGAAGTTTTTGTCAAAATGCCAACTAATGCCAAAGGGGGATATTGATACTCCTATGAGATAGTTTGTTGTCGTTAGTTTTGTCAAATTCATAATAGTCAATGAAGGTAGTCGGTAAAGAGGAAGAACACACTAAGGTAAATTGTTGGTAAAGAAGAGTATCAATGACACTGAACACCGAACGTTAGCAAGTTACCAAGTTAAGTAGAGAACAGTTATCGAGTAGAGTTAGTCACCGAGTCACAGCGCATACATTATGTCACCAAGCAAGATCAAAACACATTACTGAAGACACCAAAGCCGACATAACAATTCAAATTTTAATACACTAAAATTGGACGTCGAGCGGGAAAGCTTTCGTAGTATTCAAGATAGAAGTTAGGTAGAACATTGGGATTGCACTAATATGATTGCACATGATCATGAAGTATTTCAACCAATGATATTCAAGAATAATAAATGCATTGGGAATGAAACCAACCTTGCACCACCTCACCTCCATCGCAGAAGGAGAAGGATCTAATTAGGTTAACCACCTTAAGATCATATAAAAATGAACAAAACAAAAAGGATGACAGAGAGGGAAAATATTAAAGAAAGAGAGAAGTAGTTACAATGACAAAGCTAAAGCAGAATGAAGAAGATATAGGGTGCAGAACATATAAGTTACCAAGTGCAGAAAGAGGTAATGCACTTGCAGAGCATAAAGAGTTTAAACAACATTATGGTTGATGCATACTTGAAGACATTTTTGTAATAGTTTTTGTAATAGTTAGGAGAGTAGAAATCCCATTCAGTGGGTAGGCCCTAATAGGTCTTATTTTGTAAATCCTCTAACCGGGTACATCTCTTAGATGAGAGATTGTAAAATCCTTTAACTAGGTAGACTGAATAAGTCTTTTGTACTCTTGACCGAGTATAATACTCCTAACAAGGTAAGCTACTAGAAGTAGTTACCATTGTAGCTCTAACCGAGCAACCTTTATTCTGCAGAAGTGAAGGATTGTGGGTGCCATCCCAACCGTAGTTTTTTCCTCTAACCAAGGATTTATGTGTGACCAAAAGTCATCGTGTTATGTTTCATGGTTTTCTAATCTATGTTATATGCTTTTTAATGTTTTTATGAATGATATTCAGTTTGGTAAAAAGGAATGAATAGTAGTGAAAAAGTTTCCAAGTACTAATTCACCCCTCCCCTCTCAACACTTACCTTTCCATATATTAATCCAACATAGACCAGAATATTTATACATATACATATAAGAAGTACCAGATTGTGCCATCTGAATGTAGTAGAGTTCATCATTTTAATGAAACCCTATATGGATAGGGAAAATATTTTACCAGAAAAATTAAACCCTCTATGACATATACATGGAATAATAAACATTTTAATAAAATGGACGTCATTTGAAGGTATTGAGACAATCATTGTTTAACTCCATCATTGTCCATATATATATACATAATTATGCATATATACACACATATACATGATCATGTATATATATACATGATCATGTATATGTATAGATAATTATGTACTAAGATAAAATTATGAAATAGGTATCTGATACTTCGTATATGTATATGTATGCATGATTATGTTAACTTACACGTAATTGTGTATATGTATACATATAAGAAGGAAAACAGAAATGATGACATGGGATAGAATGGGTGCAGAGCGATACAAACCAAAAATTGTGGCAGGAGGAATGAAAAATGATGACAAAGGGTGAAAAACTAATGTTTTAAGGGCACCAATCTTAGCATATACATGGTCAATGGTAAATCACATGTGGTGAAAGGGGATGTTTGTGCCCCCACTTTCCTAACGTCAAAAAAGAACATGTGAACG
>MU224798.1:1643924-1669256 GCA_018584345.1 Thuja plicata | reverse complement strand
ACCCAACAACTTAAAAACTTTAAATTAGACATTTTATATTCAATATCGGGTCCCAATTAAATTAGTTGTGTACACAATATATATATATATATATATATATATGAAAGAAAGTAGAAATGATGACATGGGATAGAATGGGTGCAGAGCGGTGCAGACCAAAAACTGTGGCAGGAGGAATGAAAAATGATGAAAAAGGGTGAAAAACTAATGTTTTAAGGGCACCAATCTTAGCATATACATGGTCAATGGCGAATCACATGTGGTGAAAGGGGATGTTTGTGCCCCCACTTTCCTAACATAAAAAAAGAACACGTGAACCAGCCCAACAACTTAAACACTATAAATTGGGCATTTTTATATTTAATATCGGGTCCCAATTAAATTAGTTGTGTACACAATATGCAGATATATATATATATACATATATATATATATACACACACACATATACATATGTATATGTATATGTATATACATATGTATATGTATATGTATATACATATGTATATGTATATATATATATATATGTATATGTATATACATACATATATATATGTATATATATACATATACATATGTATATACATATACATATATATCTATATACATACATACATATATATATATATGTATGTATATATATGTATGTATATATATATATGTATATATATATGTATGTATATACATATATATATATGTATCTATATATGTGTGTATATATATACATATATATATATACACACATACATATATGTATATATATGTATACACACACACACACACACATATGTATACATATACATAATTATGCGTAATGATACATAGTTATTCATACATATACATATACGAAGTACCAGATTGCACCATTTTAGTGCAATCCTTCATGGATAGGGGTAATCATTTTAATAAGATTGAACACTTATGAGAAAATGTGGAGAAAAGAAGGCAAAAATGCAAGAACGCAGAAACAAAGTTCATCATTTTAATGAAACCCTATATGGATACAAATAATCATTCACCAGATTAATTAAACCCTCTACGACATATATAAAATAGTAAACATTTTAATATAATTGTCCGCAATTGAAGCAATGATGACAAAATAAACCACATAAAGCATGATGGACTAATGTAGAAGCAGATTTCATCATTTTAATGTAACCCTAAAAAAATTAAACCTTGTACAACCAATATGAAAGGGATAATCATTCTAATAAGATCGACCACTTATGAGAAAATGTGGAGGAAAGAAGGCAAAATGTAGGAACCTAGAAACATAGTTCATCATTTTAATGAAACCCTACATGGATACAGATAATCATTCACCAGATAAATTAAACCCTCTACGACATATATGAAATAGTAAACATTTTAATATAATGGTCGGGTTTTGAAGAAATGATGACAAAATGAACCACATAAAGCATGATGGACTAACCTAGAAGTAGATTTCATCATTTTAATGTAACCCTATATGGATATAGTTTGTTAGAATAACTGAGAGGGGAGGGGGAGTGAATCAGTGGCCTTAACAATTATTCCAAAAGATCCAACCAAAAACTTTTCTCTTAAATATAATACCTTCAGTTATCTTACAATCCCAATTTCAACAAGATGCATGCCATAAATAATATTAATAAATATAAACTGCTCGGTAAGATATATTGTGTATCTTTTCTAGACTTTACCGAGTAGTAGCAAATAAACTTAGTGTTAATCGACCAATCCAGTTTCAATAATGTGTAAAATAAAATATCAATGCAATGAAACATATATACACTTGACACAGATTTTAACGTGGAAACCCAATATGGGAAAAACCACCTAGGACTGGTAACCCAAAATATTTTCACTCTTCTGAAGTGATCTCGGTGAAGAGCCAACCCTATTAAAGGTTACAATACACACTGTTAAGTGTGACCTTGTTAGAGGATTTAAAACCAAAAGTTTATCTTTTGACCTAGCACTCACTATGTTGTCAACAAGAAACCCTTTTGATACTCTTGTGTATCTCAATACAATAAGGATTGTTAAATCCCACTCGGTTAAGAGATTTTCAGAATCAATGATTAAACTGATACAATAAATGATATGTTCAAAATACAACTTTGATTTTCAATTATTCAGATCTATTGTTAGTCTAATAATACCTCTCTAATCAATATATACTTCAGTTCCTTTGCTTTCTTTCTTTATTCTGCTCGGTGAATGCTCTGTCCTTTGTTTCTCGGTGTCTGCAGAATTCCTTGGTTCTGTTCTTCAACTTGTATGATCAGATCTGCATGAAGAGTTCTATCTTCACACAAAATATACTCATCATTCCTCTCTTTGATAATGAATTCCTTGTCTCTTTATATAACATGATTAGCCCCTCAATCTCCTTATTTTTGTCATAGATCTCTCCTTTATCTGTAAAACTTGCCATAATTTTCTTTATCCCATAAAGCTCTCCTTTAGTTTTATTCTATAAAACTCTCCTTGATAACTATGAATAAAATGTGATTTTAATCTCCTTACTTGCTATAGCTTAACTGATCATTGATAATAAAACAATCAATCAACCAATCCCTAAATTTTAGCTCTACTAGCTAAGCAATTTCGTCGTTCTTTAACTCCAGTTATGCTCAGTCATTAACTCCAATTATGCTCGTTCATTAACTCTATCTATGCTCAGTCATTAACTCTTGCTCGGTAACACTTGGTCGGTTACTGTTGTGCTCGGTATACATTGTGAACTGCTCGGTGTTCACTGTTACTCGGTGTATACAGACCTTTTATGTTTTACCGACCACATAAACTTTGTCTCTTCGGATCTTCAAGGTTATGAAAATATGTGTATGAAAAATCAAATCATATCAAGTTGACATCAATGAAAATACAATACATTAACTGATTTAATGTCTTGCATTCACTTTTGTAGCTCGGTGATCATGAACTTATCATCTTTAAATATTCAATTAGTTATAGTTCATCAATCTCTCCCTTTGGCATTGATGACAACCCAATATGAAATATGTAGTATAAAAAATGCCATAACATACCAAACTTATTGTTCTATAACCAATTCAAATGTCTAAATCTCGATAAGCTCTTCTAGCTCATATTTAATATGTTTAATCACTACAAAAAAAATGTTTACCATACAACTCTCCCTATAGATTTGATTCTCCTATGTGCTCTCCCTTTCTTCATTCCCTTCAATGGATAGGTGTAGCAATTTTGTTTTCTTATTTTGTCTCTCCCTTTCTTGTAGATTTGCTTCTGCCTTTTTTTGGATAGATATGCAGTGTTAACTCTGTCTAATTCTCTCCCTTTGATGGATGGTTATTTCATTGACAGTAACCTTTAGATGTTCTCTCCCTTTGTGTTGTAGAATCTCTTCTCCCTTATGGATATTTCATTGAATCTTTCTCTCCCTTTGAGAGAAATGCCAAAAAAATATATAGCTCAATAGTAGCCAACAATATTCCTGTGTGTGGTTCAGATAAGTACTTTCAGTGTACTGATATGTGATTGTAGTCCATATCTCAGCTTGCATCAACATGATTAATCTTCTGATAATGTTTAGGCTGATGCAACCTCCAAGTCATCTTAGTGACCAGTAGATAAGGGACAAACCCCTAGTCTATTCCTCAGGTATTCAAATGTATCTTTTGGCAATGTTTTTGTGAATATGTCTGCTAGTTGTTCTTTGGATTATACATATTCCAATATTACCTATTTCTCTTGTACTTGTTCCCTCAAGTAATGATACTTAATAGATATGTGCTTTGTCTTAGCATGCATCACATGGTTCTTTGAAATGTTTATAGCACTTGTATTATCACAATAGATAATTACTGGGTCAAGAATTTCCTCATTCATACCTTTCAACAATTGCTTGATCCATGCAATGTTAGAGCAATTTGGAGCAGCAACTACATATATTCTTCTTCTGTAGTTGATTGAGATATGCATCCTTGCTTTTTACTTATCGACGTGACAAGTCTGTCACCCATAAAGAATACTCCTCCTATAGTGCTCTTTCTATCATCTATGTTGCCAGCCCAATCACCATCAGTATAAACTTGTAGCTCAAATTTGCCTTCTTTATTGTACCACAAACCATAGTCTTTAGTATTCTTCAGATATCTCAAAATTCTTTTAACAACAGTCATGTGTGATTCCTAAGGGTTAGAAGAGAATCTTGCAACTATACCAACTGCATGTGCTATATCAGGTCTAGTATGTATAATATACATTAGTTTACCAATCATAGATCTGTATAAGTTCTGATTTACCTCGATTGTCTTGTCTTCTTTTGTCAATTTGCATCCAGTTACCATAGGTGTTCCAACTGGTTTGGAGTTCTCCATCTTGAATATCTTCATAACTTCTTTGATGTATTTTGATTGTGTGATGGAGATGCCTTCAGCCTATTGTAGAATCTGTAGACCAAGAAAAAATTTGATCTCTCCAAACATTGAAATTTCAAATTATTTTCTTATTTCATTAGTAAATGACTTGCATAGCATATCATTACGTCCAAATATGATATCATCAAAAAATATCTCAGCAATCAAAATCTTATCATCAATATCTCCTTTCAAATATAGATTACTGGTGTCACTTGTTCTAACAAATCCAATACTAATGAGATAAGAGTGAAGTCTTTCATACCATGCTCTCGGTGCTTGTTTCAATCCATACAAGGCTTTGTTTGGTTTAAAAACCATGTTCCTCTTGTTAGGATCAACAAACCCTTTAGGTTGTTCAATGTATACCTCCTCTTCTAGTATTCCATTTAGAAATTTAGATTTAACATCCATTTGGTATACTTTGAATCCTTTAAAAGCAACATAAGAAAGTAGAATTCTTACTACTTCTAGTCTAGCAACGTGTGCAAAGGTTTCTTTTATATTCAATACCTTCTTCTTGTGAATACCCTTTGCATACCAGTCTCGCTTTGTTCCTTGTGAATTCTCATTAAGTTTATTTTTAAAAATCCATTTGGTGCCAATGACATTTTTGTCACTCGGTCTAGGTACTGATGTCCATGTTTTATTCTTCTTAATCTGTTTAATCTCTTCATTCATTGTACTAACCCATTCTTGATTCTCAAGTGCAACATTAACATATTTAGGCTCAAAATCACAAATCAAGCATCTATTGTTAAGTGACTTACTTCTTGTTCCCATTCATACTCTTTTGTCCCCAATAATTTTGTCCTATGGATGGTGTTTTCTAGCATATTTAGCAAGTACAGGTTCAGATTTTATTCTTCATTTTGATCTATATCACTCGGTTCATCATTGTGAGCATTTTCATGTTTCTTGGTGTGTGTAGCCTGTTGCTCAGTTGCATTGTTATGTCGCTTAGGCAAGGTGTCAGGTTCTTCAATGTAGACAAATCTGTTGTAATCTTCAGGTTCCTTTCTGCTTTCCTCCTCATTTTTCTCAACAAATTCATCCACTTTAAGATTTGCACTCTCAATGATTTTGTTAGAAGATTTTTTCAGACGTTTATAAGCTTTTCTTTTAGTATATTATCATAGCAAGATTCCTTCATCATGTTTAGAGTCAAGTTTCCCATTTATATCATCTTTCAGTATATAAAATTGACTTCCAAAAATTCTAAAGTAACTCACATTTGCTGTGTATCCATACCATAGCTCATAAGGTGTATTATTTGTGTCTTTCTTCAATTGAACTCAGTTCAGTGTATAGACAACAGTACTTATAGCTTCTCTCCAAAATGATTGTGTGATGCCTTTTTCAATCATCAGTGTTTTGGTATAATCAATAATTAATCTATTCCTTCTTTCAGAAATCCCACTTTGTTGTCGTGTTCTCAGTGCAGAGACATGTATTGTAATCCCATGCTCATTACAAAAGTTAGTGAATTCATCATAAATAAATTCTCCTCATCTATTTGATCTTAAACATTTTAGGTCTTTTCCACTTTGTTTTTCAACTTTAGCTTTATACCATTTGAACATCTTAAATGCTTCAGATTTCTCTTTTAAGAACATGACAGTCATAATCCTAGAATAGTCATCAACAAATAGAATAAAGTATCTATCACAATAATAGCTCTTTGTTATCATTGGTCCACATAAGTCAGTATGGACTAACTCCAGAACAACATTAGATGAGTAGGTTTTGCTGTTGAAACTAGACTTTCTCATTTTTCCCATTTGACAATTCTTGTACATAACATGGTTGGGCTTTGAATACTCGATAAGCCTCTCACTTTTCTTTTCTTACTTATCTTAACCATGTTGTCAAAATTCACATGACATAACCTTTTATGCCACAACCAAATGTCTTCATTTCTAACCAATAAAAAAGTGGTCTCAATATTATCAAGATAGAATAGATTACCTTTTTTTTGTTCACCAGTATCGATCAACTTTCATGTTCCATTATAGATCATTGCCTTTTGTTCTCAAATGCAACTCAGTTTCCTGTGTTGTTCAGTTGTGAAACACTCAACATATTATAGTTAAGTCCTTTCACCCCATATGCATTGTCACATCTGATCAGATTATTCAACATGATGGTACCTTTTCCTTCAAGTGGGAATGGTGAGTCATTACCCATCCTAACTGATCCACCATTATAATATTCAAAAATTTCAAAATTCTCTTTATCTGCAATCATGTGATGAGTACAACCATTATCAATAATACATACATCATTTTTGCTAACTTTAGATATGAGTGTTGTTTCAACATACCTTTCTTCTTTGTCTAATCATCCTTCATAGCAAAAATTACTACCTCAATCTCTTCATCAGAATCAGTATCAGATGTTTTAGATTTGTTCTCAACCAGGTAACAAGCCTTCTTTTCTTTGTCCTTGTAATCCCAGTTATCTCTTCTGTCAGAGTGTCAGTTGCTTCTGTAGTCTCAGTCATCACTTCTTTCATACTTCTTTTCATAATATCTGTCATTGTCTCTTTCATCCTTTCTCTTGTTAGGGCATCTAGTAGCAAAATGCCCAATTTCGTTGCAATTAAAATAGACCAATAGTAATTTACCTTTATATATTCCTTTACCTCTATGTAATATCCTAGCCATTAGTGCTTCAAGTTCATCAAGTTCTTACTCATCATTATCACTGTCACTATCATTTCTCATAGTGTGTTTGTTACTAGATTTGCTTATTTTTAGAGAAGACTTGAATGTAGACTCAATAGTAGGTAAGACACTGTTGTCATATTTGTTCATCTCAAATGAAATAAGTCTACCAATCTAAATATCAAGAGTAACATTGCTACTAGATACTGCTCTCATTTCTTGAATTACAGATACTCTAATAGCATAAATTGCTAGTAAGGTTCTCATAATTTTACTTACAACTATTTCTCCATCAAGTACTCCTCCTACTCTACAGATATAATTAACAAATTCTTTGATTTTGTCACTATACAAAATGATTTTCTCTCCTTCTTTCATTCTCGAGTCATCAAACTTTCCTCTTAGGCTTTCAGCTTTAGCTCTCAGCATATTGGCATCTCCTCCATGTACTAACTTGAGTTTGTCCCACATTTTCTTTGTAGAGGTGTATGATTTCACATCTTCAAATTCAACATTGGTTAGTGAAGAAGAAGTTCTATCATCATATAATTGTGTTCATGTTTCTCTCTCAATTGATCAACAGTCAGAGTTCCAGTAGGTGCAACATGTTCAGTATCCAAGTTTTGTGTAACATCATTTCCAATACTAGATAGATGAAGTCTTATCCTGATTTTCCATGATGAAAATTTGTCCTTGTTCAACTTAGGCCTATCCCTTTTACTCATCTTGTGATCTTTAGCTTAAGTCCCTTTAAAATTTTCTTCCAAGCACCAAAGCTCTGGTACCAATTGTTAGAATAACTAAGAGGGGGGGTGAATCAGTGGCCTTAACAATTATTCCAAAAGATCCAACCAAAAACTTTTCTCTGAAATATAATACCTTCAGTTATCTTATAGTCCCAATTTCAACAAGATGTATGCCATAAATAATCTTAACAAATATAAACTTCTTGGTAAGATATATTGTTTATCTTTTCTGGACTTTACCGAGTAGCAGCAATTAAACTTAGTGTTAACTGACCAATCCAGTTTCAATAATGTGTAAAAAAAAAATCAATGCAATGAAACATATACACTTTTGACACATAGATTTTAACGTGGAAACACAATATGGGAAAAACCACCTGGGACTAGTAACCCAAAATATTTTCACTCTTCTGAAGTGAGCTCGGTGAAGAGCCAACCCTGTTAAAGGTTACAATACACACTGTTAAGTGTGACCTTGTTAGAGGATTTAAAACCAACAATTTGTCTTTTAACCTAGCACTCACTATGCTATCAACAAGAAAACCTTTTGATACTCTTGATTATCCCAATACAATAAGGACTGTTAAATCCCACTTGGTTAAGAGATTTTCTGAATCAATGGTTAAACTGATACAGTAAATGATCTGTTCAAAATACAACTTTGCTTTTCAATTATTTAGATCTATTGTTAGTCCAATAATACCTCTCTGATCAATATATACTTCAGTTCCTTTGCTTTCTTTCTTTATCTTCTCGGTGAATGCTTTGTCCTCTGTTGCTCGGTGTCCACAGAATTCCTTAGCTCTATTCTTCAACCTGTATGATCAGATCTGCATGAAGAGTTCTATCTTCACACAAAATATACTCATCATTCCTCTCTTTGATAATGAATTCCTTGTCTCTTTATATAGACATGATTAGCCGCCCAATCTCCTTGTTTTTATCGTAGATCTCTCCTTGATTTGTAAAACTCGCCATGATTTGATTTATCTCATAAAGCTCTCCTTTATTTTTGTTTCATAAATCTCTCCTTGATAACTGTGAATAAAACGCGCTTTTAATCTCCTTCCTTGCTTTATCTTAACTGATCGTTGATAATAAAACAATCAATCAGTCAATCCCTAAATTGTAGCTCTACCTGCTAAGAAATTTTGTCATTCTTTAACTCCAGTAATGCTTGATCATTAACTCCAATTATGCTTGTTCATTAACTATATTTATGCTCAATAACACTTGCTCGGTTACTACTGTGCTTGGTATACACTATGAACTGCTCGGTGTTCACTGTCACTACGTGTATACAAACCTTTTATGTTTTAACAACCGCTAAACTTTGTCTCTTTAGATCTTCAATGTTATGACAATATGTGTATGAACAATCAAATCATATCAAGATGACATCAATGACAATATAATATATTAACTGATTTAATGTCTTGCATTCACTTTTCTAGCTTGGTGATCATCAACTTATCATCTTCAAACATTCAATCAATTATAGTTCATCAACGATTATCATTTACCAGAAAAATTAAACCCTATATGACCAATATGAAAGGGGTAATCATTTTAATAAGATCAACCACTTATGAGAAAATGTGGAGAAAGAAGGCAAAATGCAGGAACACAGAAACATAGTTCATCATTTTAATGAAACCCTATATGGATACGGATAATCATTCACCAGATAAATTAAACCCTCTATGACATATATGAAATAGTAAACATTTTAATAAAATGGTTGGCATTAGAAGCGATGATGACAAAATAAGCCACATAAAGCATGATGGACTGACGCAGTAGCAGATTTCATCATTTTAATGTAACCCTTTATTCACACAGATAATCATTCAACAAAAAAAGGAAACCCTTGATGAGATATTAACATTTTAATGAAATGCAAGGCATTGAGACAATCATTTTGTAAATCCGTCGTTGTGCATACAAGAAAGGAAGCATGATTGAAGCCGAATACGTTACCTGGATCACGATGGTTGTAGAGTAGTGCAGACCAAAAATAATGGCGGCAAGAATGAAAAATGATGAAAATGGGTGGAAAACTAATTTTTTTAGGGCACCAATCTTAGCATATACATGGTCGACAATGAACCACATGTGGTGAAAGGGGATTTTTGTGCCCCCACTTTCCTAACATCAAAAAAGAACACGTGAACCAACCCAACAACTTAAATACTTTAAATTAGGCATTTTTTATATTCAGTATTGGGTCTTTTTAAAAAATTTATTAAAAAATTTATCAACTACTATTGGGGTTCAATGTTTCTACTATCGATCGACACATTTTTGGACCACTTTTAGACGTATGTGTACATAACAACTTCTATGGAGTGGACCATCATTGGTGAGAAACCCAAACCTTAGCTTTAAGAAGTTAAGTTGCATACAGAAATAGCTAAAAAAAATTGATAAAATTTGACATCATTTTCTACCTCAGTTGAGTGTGCTAAGTTAGCTATAGCCACTATTGATCCCTTTTCTGCTAGGCGAGTAACGGTGGAAACTATGCACATTTGGATCAAACATCATAGGAAACCACTTGTGCAGTACATCCAACAAAGTTGATTGAATGATTCCCAATTTACTTCGTAGAAAAATAAATACTTTTTACCATTTACAACCTTTGGTGTTCATTTTTTTGAAACTCATGAGTTGTGAATTTTGATTTCACAATGCAAAATTACATGCTTTGCATTTACTTTTTACCACTCATAACTTACCTCTTCATTCCCTTTTTAGCACTCCCAACCCTCATTATGAGTTGTGAATTCTGATTTCCCAATGCATTGTGTTTGACTTTTCAAAATCACAACCTCTTTATATTTATACTTTTCAAAATCACAACCTCTTCATATTTGAATTTCTCAGAATCACAATCTAGTGGTGAATTGTAAATTTCAATTTCAATTTTTATAATAAAAAATTTAAGAAGTAAATTTATTTAATTTTAATTTTTTTCAAATTTATTCACTTCTTCGTACCTTATTTCAAATACTTGTCATAACTTTTGACTGAGAAGGAACTTTGTTGGAACATGTTTGTCGTTGCGTCAAAAGATTGACCTATTAATGTCTAATACAACGCCAAAGATAAACAGATCCATAGGAGGCGATTAGTCTATGTCCCAAATCTGAAGGGAGATGTTAGTGATTTGTCTAACAATCTCCCCCTCAACGTCACCCAAGGGGGTTCAAACCTGTGACTTGGATCTAATACCAATTGTTGGAACACATTTTTCATTGTGCTAAAACATAGACCTATTAATGTCCGATACAAACGCCAGAGATAAATGGATCCATAAGAGGCGATTGTCCCAAATCTGTAGGGAGATGTTGGTGATTAGTCTAACAAACTTAACTTTGAAATTTTGGCTAGGCATCAATAAGGGTGATGTGACCATAAAGCAGAAGAATTTATTTACGAAGACATTTTTCAAGATGAAATTTTAATGCTTTTTGAATATAAGTTAACAAAAATGTAGGCGTTAAACTTTCACAAGCTATGAAGTGGGTTGTCATGAAAATTGACCACATGACTACAAATAATTCTAGGAACATACTCATAAAATGGTTTCCATTAAAATTTTAGAATTATCAAAATTTAATCATTTTTTATTTTGACCAATAGGCTACATTACTATACATGGTAGGACTTGGAGATGATGATCTTGAACTGAGACCACATAAAGTACATTACATGAAAATATTTTACTACACATTTTAAACGAGCCAAAAAATAGATTCAATGTAGAATTTTAAATTGGCTGATCGAAAATAGGGGTAACAGCTTTAACTAAGGACAAGGACTATAAAGGATGCATGATGAATCTATAACCTCTTAAAATATTAGTGCATTATCCAATAGGAAATAGAGTTAGAAGAGATTAAAGACACACGAAAAAGCAAGGACAACCATCGAAACACGATGTACACAAACCAAAATTAAACATGACAAAAAGCCAAAAACTCCTACTTAACCTATGTATAAATATGAAAACAATCACCTTATTGATTATCAAGCTTTGAATTTTTCCCACTAGTATGTATCATCCATGTAAGGCAAGTAGAATGAATTCTCTCCACAAGCTTGTCTGATTTGAAATGGCCCTTTCCATAAAAATTTGAACTTGTCATGGCTTCTTTTAGGCTCCCGTTTGTTATCCCATAACAACATAAGGTCACCAGATTGAAATCGCCTTGGATTTACTTGTCAAAAATTTTATTTAGTTCTAATTGATTCTCCTTGATTTGGCCCACTACTGACTCTCTTTTCTCATCCACCTTGATCAGGTATAATATCCTCTTTTCAAGTGGATCCCTAAACTTAGAATTTTCTAGCACATATTGCAGTTTGAGAGGACTAAGCTCCAAAGGGATAGTTATCTTAGCCTCATTTCCACATACTAACTCAAAAGAAGATAACCCAATGGCACTTTTCTATTTTTTTGGTCTACCCACAATGCCTCGTACAATCGTTTATGCCAACTTCTTTGATTCTCCTCAACTATCTTCCAAAGAATAGTGATGATATTTTTATTACTTGCCTCAAGTTTTCCATTACCTTAAGGATAGTAGTTAGATGCATGTGATAAGATAATCCAATTTGTAGAAAAAGGAAAAAATCTCATGAGAATAAAATTTGGTGGCATATTATGTAACAATTTTGTGTGGGACCGTAAATCTTAACAAAATGTGTTGTTTAATGAATTCACAAACAACTTATGAAGTCGTTTGTTTAATTGGGATAGTTTTGACCCAATTAGTGAATTAGTCTATTGCTACCATAATGTGGGTATGGTTGGAACTGGAATGGGGATTGATAGGACCTATTAAATCGAGACCCCGTTGCTAAAAATGATCTTCAACAATCACTAGTTTAAGTGGAAAAGCAACAAGTTGTACCTTTCCTTTGAACTGCTGATAGGAATCATATTTCTTGACCTATTCATTGATATCTTTGAACCAATAATAGAAATTCCTTACTATTGTGAATTTTTTCACTGAGGAAGAGAATTACCCTTCATAGGATTATTGTGGAACAAATGAAGTAGCTTCTTTCTCTTCTCTTTATCTACACCTTAAAAATGTACCATCAATTCCCTTCTTATAAAGCAGATCATCCCATATAATATATTTGGCTACCTTAAGTTTGATAGTTCTCTTTCTTTGGGGGTCAGATGGGCAGAATATTCTCCATAAGTGAGGAAGTATGCAATGTTTGAGAACCATTTGTCCATAGTGCTAACAAATAGAACTAATGGAAATTCATTTTCTTCAATATCTTTTTCATGAGAAATTTTCTCCACTATGTGTTTGCATGAGCCTCTTCCTCTCAAAAGTTTAGTTGGTTTAATATCAGTGTCATAAACTTGAATTTTAGCTATCCAAGAAGCTCTTTTGTTTATCCTTATTTCTTGTTGTTTAAGAATGGTCTTTATTGTAGTGTTAAGTACATACAATATTGAATGAGAATTCAAAATGTAGAATTCTAATCACTTCACTCGCTAACCATAACATAAGCATGCTTCTCCATTAAAGAAAACTTCAACTCGTATTTCTTCAAAGGAACACTCATAAAGGAAATAGGTGCCTCAACATTATCCCCATTAATTTAGGTCAGTATTGAGGATAAAGTTATTTTAGAAGCATAATAATAAATATTAAATCTTTTAAAAATTTGAGGTAAGATAGGGCCAAAGCATTTGATATGGAGGACTTTATTTGATAAAAGGTTGCCTTACCTTCTTCCAACCATTTTAAATTAACATCACGTTTCATCTTATTTACAATTGACCTGGTAATTTTTGAGAAATCGGGATAAACCTCCTTAGGAAATTGGTTTTTCCAAAGAATGATCCTACTTCGGGCTTATTAGATGGTAAAGTAAATTGTTGAATGGCTCTTAATTGCTTAAGATCAATACAAATACCTTATTTGGACACTCCCAATATCTTCCCCTCAATGACTCTGAATATGTACTTTTTCAAATTCAGTGAAATGCCTTGATGCTCGCAATGGTGTAACACACACTCAAGATGGTAGGTATGATATAATGACATATATGTGAGGATTTTTTCAATTAGTTTGCATGTGCTTTGTATGTGTTTTTATGTTGTATTTGCAACTGATCTTCATGCACCAATAAAATATGTTCACACAATCACCATGATAAATGACATCTCAATAATAATATTTAGGATGGCTTCAAGATAGTTATCATATAAGCTAGGATGTGTTCTAGGGTGCTACATTAATTTAAATGTTTTGAGAGCTCACTTGTAAAACCCATTTTGTGAAAATTTTGTAACCATTTCATTTTATTCTTTTAGGTAACAACTCTTTAAGGCATTTTGTCAAATAATTTACATGTTCTTTGTCCTTGAACATTTTTCATACATATCTATACAAGCAACAATAGAAACTATGTAGTTGATTAAAAAAATTTAGGGAACCACTTATGAAGCACACACATCAAAGTTGATTGAGTGATTCCCAATTTATTCTCTAGAATAAATAAATAAATTTACATTCATCCCCACAATGGCATGAGCATCTACAATTTGTCTCTGTATAAAACCAATCCTTCATTTTCTTGAGAATTTTGTTGCTTTTACTTTTCACCATTCACAACCCTCCATATTCACTTTTTGAAACTCATAATGTAGTTATGAGTTGCAAATTTTGATTTCACAACACTTAACTTACATACTCCACATTTACTTTTTACCATTTATAACTTATCTCTGCATTCACTTTTTCCATTCACAACACTCTACATTCGCTTTTTGAAACTCGCAACCTGGTTATGAGTTGTGAATTTTGATTTTACAATGCATTGTGTTTGAGTTTTAAAAACCACTACCTAGTTGTGATTTTTGAACTTGAATTGTAATTTTTTTAATTAAAAAAAAAACAAAAATTAATTAATTATTTTATTTAAATTTATTCACTTCTCCTTCCCTTTCTTCAAAGGATTTTCATAACAATTGACCAAGAAGGAATTTAACTTTGAAATTTGACCATGCATCAATGAGGGTGAGGTGACCGTAAAGCAGAAGAGTTTATTTATAATGAAGTTTTACAAGATGAAATTTTAATGCCTTTTTAATATGAAAATGTAAGCATTAAAATTTCACAAGCTATGAAGTTGATTGTCACAAAATTGGCCACATGACTCCGAATAATATCAGGAACATACTCATAAAATAGTTTCCCTTGAAATTTTATAATTATTAAAATTTAATCATATTCACTTTTTGACCAATAGAAGACATGCCTATACATGATAGGACTTGGAGATAGTCTTGAACGAAAACCATATGAGTACATATCCTAATAACTTTTGACAATTGCACATTTCAAACAAACCATAAATCAGATTCAATATAAAAAAAATTAAATTTATTGGTCGAAAATAGGGGTAACACTTATTTAAATAATTGTGGGGTGAAGTGTTAATCCAGTTGTTGAACCATTATCAAAGGCCTGACCTGGTTGAAACTTACTGCCAATGGTACTCCAACCGCCAATGAGGCCACCCCCTAGTGGGGATAACAGTACTAAAAATATTGTCAGTACCCCCACAATATAATTTTTTCCTTGTAGGTAAAATAATTGTATAATGAGATAGTTTATTAAAGTGGACTGATTTGTATAGTTGTATGGTCATATGCCCTAAATTGTTTTGCATGTTTTTCAACTTGGCTACAATAGGAAAAAATATATATTAAAATTCATCACTTAGCCAACCTTGATCCAATGGCAAGGTCTATTTTTATCCAAGAGGTCATTTGTGAAAAATCCTCCCCAAAAACCTCGTACGAATGAATGTCTAAGAAACCCATTTGTCCCAACATTTTTTAAACCCCACATCTACAAAAAAACTATCATAACAAAAAATCCAAAACTCTCAAATCTACAATAAAACAATTTGCAAATGTGTTTCATACCTAGTAATGTCCCAAATATTTCATGCATCACCATAACTCCAACTTTGTAGCTTGTCCAATCAAGCTAGGTTTATACCTAAAAATCAACCATGAAATCTATGATATTGCTTGTTAGGAAATAATGCTTCATATTGAGTTACATTTAATCCATTTCCTACATAACCCATGAAAGAAGCATGTATACAGGCATATTGAATCACTATTATGCATAGACCAAATCGACAAGCCAAAAAATAACACAAGATATATCTTGGGAAAACCTTCATGTGGAAAAATACCAACCTCCAAAGACATCAATACCTCATCATATAATTCAACCACTGAGCAATACAAAGCACTTCCATAGTTACAATATTTTTTTTGAAACATCAAGCCTTTCCCACCCATTCTCCATGTGTCCAAGCATGAATCCACACATCCTATGTCATGATTCACATATGAACTCCTCAAAAATACTCAATAATGACAACCTACTCAACCAACCAATCTAAACCACTAACATTTCCTTTCTTTTATAGAATCAACCTCACACAAAATAAAACTAGTGGTAAAGTAAAAGCGTGCACTACTTGAAACTATGTGAATACAATAATATTTACCCCTCATTTAATTTGGGTACTAATTTTTTTACTTTGGGTAAAAGTGCAAACCTGTGTCACACTTTAGGCTAAGAAAATGAACAAATTTAGCTGAAAAATATTTTGACCGGAGGAGTTCTGGTCAAACCAATGTGGCAGCCACGAAGCATCATCGTGGCAGGGGGTTTTCGTTCGAAACCCCATGATTATTTTTAACCAAAATATGGTGGATGAGAAAATATTTGGCTTATAATGTACTCATGGGGTTTCGGTCGAACCAGTTTTGGCCGAAACAGGTTCGGACAAAACCTCTTAAGTGGTATCCAATGTGGCAACCAAATCAGCAAACTTTTTCAGAATTACAGAACTTCTAACTTCTACAATAATTTCTCCATCAAAAATCAAATTTGTTAAAAACTAAAAATACCCTTTTGCAGATATCGGAGTCAATAATATGCTCATATATTTTTATAGTATTTTGATTAGATATAATATAGTATAATTATAAAATATTGCAAGTATGTATTTTAATATTCAAGAAGATATTGATTCAGAAAAAGAAAAAATAATAATAAATCATATCAATTTTTTTTTAAAAATATATGGTTCACTAGAGGAGAGAGTCATCTTCGATAATATGTAATTTTATTTTTGATTGGGATAGATTTGATAGGGAAAAAATGGTGGGAGATGAAAACTGCCAATTTCAGGTAAGTTGGACTTTGAATTGTTATAATGGAGAAAATAATCATTTTTTTCTTTTTTCATGCATTGGCTATATATGTCATCTATAAAATATTTTTAAATCAGAGAAAAAAATATTATTTACATATCTTGTTTTCGTGGGAACTAGACCCCCTGATTTTCAGGATATTTCAGCAATTGAAAAATTGCCTTTTAAAATTAAAAAAACATATCAATTATTATTCAAAAAAATTATTAAAAATAATAGGAATAAACTTCATCCAATTTTACACATTTCATTAGTTCACATCATCTTCAAATTCTATAGACAAATGCCACTTTTATGTTCTTGAAGTTGAACGATTTTGGTGTTGTTAACCTTTTCCTTTATAAAAATATGACACAGGTTTGCACTTTCACCCCTTTATTAAATAGCTTTCCCTAATATTAAAAATTTATCCTGATATGACACACACATTAAATATAAATCTAAATGTTATAATACAACACATAAAGTGGCCCTTTATTAGGTCGAGAGCCTAGCTTGACTAGCGCGAGCTTCCTGTGGTAAAGGATGAGGTCACAAGGTCATATCTCCCCCCAACCCACGTGATACTGGAGGACGTGTCATGTTTGCATCATCATTCATGTTAAAAACTTTATCGACACACTGCAATTTATAGGGGGTGATATATCTAATTCCTACAGTCTAAGAAGAGACATAAAAAAGAATGTTGTCTCCTAGCGATATACACTGATTTAGGTTTCCCTAGGTGTAATACATGTACTAATAAAGTAATACATTAAAAATGTTATACAAGGTGTACAAAACCTTATCCCAATAGTTTTCATGTATATTTGGTGTCCATATATGTGACTATATGATTTCATATATTGTTTAGTTGCTACATCATTAAGGAGATTTATCATAGTTGATTTGACATTTTAAGGTTCATGCATGGAGAATTTATTAATGGTAACTAATGTTCAATCAAGATAAACTAGGATATACTAATTCAACCCACTCCCTCGTCCCTTAGTATATTGCGTGTCCTTCCATTATTCCTCACTACCCTTAACAATTTTTCCTTGAGGTGGTTTGCAGGTTTGAGAAGAGATACATAGGCTAATTGGGCTTCCATGAATGAGAAATTTCTAAATAAATATAAGTACTAATGTAGACAAGGAGATATGTGAGGAGATGACATTTTCACGATGAGTTACAAAGAAGATGAGCCACTGGAAGACTATGTAGAATGCTTCTTGTTTAGAATGCAAAAAGCTAGACATGTTAGATAGGGAGAACAATCTCTCAAGTTAATCCTATTAAGAGGAGTTAATGAGTATTTCCTTGAGGATTTGTACTTGATAGGAGGAAGAGAAATTCATCAAGCTGCATGGGATGACCTTTTTCAAATTTACAAAATTTACTTCAGATCAACAATGAAGAAGACCTATAACTTAAGAGAGCTCACTTCAAATAATTATCACAATATGACACCCACATTAAATATAGTTTCTAAATGTTACAATACAACACATAAAGTTTCCCTCCATTGGGCTAGGGGCCGAGATCGATTGGAAAGATCTTCTTGTGGTAAGATCTTCTTGTGGTAAAGTATGATATCATGAGGTCCTATCTCCTCCCATCCCACGTGGTTACTGGTATCAAAGGATGTGTCATGCTAGAATCATCAGTCACATTACATAGTTTACCGATGCACTTCAATTTATAAGGGGTGCTATACTTGATTCCTACAGTCTAAAAAGAGACATAAAGTGGCCCCAATAATGTTGTCTCCTAGTTATATACACCCATTTAGGTTCCCCTAGGTGCAATACATATACTAATAAAGTAATATATTACAAATATTATGCAAGGTGTATAATACCTTATCCCAATAGTTTTTATGTATATTTTGTGTCCATATATGTGACTATATAATTTCATGGATTGTTTACGTACTACATCATTAAGGAGATTCGTTAGAGTTGCTTTGAAATTTTAAGGTTCATGCATGGAGAATTTATTAATGGTAATTAATGTTCAATCAAGATAAATTTAGGATACACTAATTCAACCCACTTCACCCTCCCTCATTATATTGTTTGTCCTTCCATTATTCCTTGATAACCTTAACAATTGTGCCTTGAGGTGGTTTACAGGTTTGAGAAGATATTCATAGGCTAATTGAGCTTCCATGAAAGAGAAATTTCCAAATAAATATAAGGAATCATGTAGAGGAGGAGATATGTGAGGAGATGACATTTTCACAATGAGTCACAAAGAATATGAGTCACTGGAAAACTGTGTAGAACACTTATTTTTTAGTGTGCAAAAAGCTAGACATATTAGATTCGGAGAATAATCTCTCAAGTTAATATTATTAAGAAGAGTTAATGAGTATTGCCTTGATGATTTGGACTTGATAGGAAGAAGATTTGTTCCTCAAGCCCCTTGGGATGACCTCTGTCAAATTTGCAAAATTTACTCCAGATCAACAATGAAGAAGAGTCATTCATGTGTGTGGATCTCTCTTGGTCAAGCTTTCTCCAGCAACTGAAGGGGAATTGGAGAATAATACTAAGATTTTTAAAGCTCATGGACTGATTTTTTGATTTAGGGGATTCTGTCCTTGCCTCCCCCTATTGCATGAATGGGTTAATTAAAATGGGAACCATTTCTATCAGGTATTGTTTATATCTTTCCTATGGCAAAGGGGTTTTCCATTGCAAAGTTTGATGTTGCTGAGGATAGAACCATGATCTTGTGTGATCACTTTTTTTCTGGGAGGATGATAAATGCATGCTTATGGTAAAGCCCTGGCACCCAAATTTTAATCCTTCGTCTAAAGTATTCAGTAAGATCCCTATATAGGTTAGGCTCCCTAACCTCCCTCTTCATCTCTTGCATGATTACATTCTTGAGGAAGTGGGTGAGGCTTTGGGGGACTTTTTTGTTGGATCATGAGTCCTACAATATACTTCATTTCACTTTTTCTCAAATTTTAGTTGAGCTTGACACCTCGAAGGGTCTCCTAGCTGAATTCAAAATTGAATCAACCTTAGGATCTTAGATCCAATAGCTTTAATACAAGGGTATTCCCTTCAGATGTCATAAATGTTTTAAGAATGGCCACATTTCACCACATTGTGGCTTGGAATTCAAGAAAAATAAAAATTCTCCCTCTTGGTGGAAGGGTGCCTCCACCCAACATTATACAGTTCTCAAAAGTTCTTCTTAGCCTGGGAAGAAGGATTTTCCTCATTATGCCCCTGCTAGGTCTATGGTAGCTATTGTTTTTTACTCTATATTTTTTGGTGTTGTTTCCACTCTCTCTTCACTGGCTACTACTGGTGGTGGGTCTTCTAGTGGTTTTGTGTCTACTGTAGTTGAACCTATTCTTTTTATGTTGGTTGTTGGTGGGTCTGCGGGTGTTGGTCTGGTTGGTTCTGCTGGTGTTCTATCTCCAACTTTCTCTGATTCGGTAGAGCTATTAATTGACATTTCTATGGTTGGTACTAAAGATGCCCATGTGTTGGATGTGTCACTGGAAGTTTCTACTCCATTGTTGGGTGTTGGTTCTTCAGCTTTGGATTCTTTGTGCTGGCAGGATGAGGCTGCAAGTGTTGAAGATGGTTGGGTTACAATTAAAGGAAAACATTTTAAAAGATCATATTCTTCTTTTGACATGACCCTTTGGTCCCCATAAGAAGGGGTCAAAAGGATAGTTCTCTATTATCCCGTTGATGATCTCTAATGATTTATTCTTTTTTGTGGTTTTGGAGTGTTTCATCTAAGTTTTCACTGAGTGTGTTTCTCTTGGGCCTCTTGTTCAAGACGATTTGTTGTGTTTTGGGAATTCTTATTGCTCTATCTTAAGTTCCCTTTTTGTACAGGGTTTTGGCCCCCCTTCAAAACCTTCTTTTACCTTAATAAAAAACAATGAAGATGACCTACAACTTAAGAGAACTTACTTCAAATAATTATCCAAATATGACACCCCCATTAAAAATAATTCTAAATGTTACAATACAACACATAAAGTGTCCCTCTGTTGAGTTGGGGGCCTAGCTGAATTGTCAAGACTATCTTTTAGTAAAGCATAGTCACGAGGTCCTATCTACCCCCAACCCACGTGGTACCAAAGGACATGTCGCACTAGCATCATTCATGTTAAAAAGTTTACCGACACACAATAATTTATAGGGGGCATTACACCTTATTCCTGTAGTCTAAGAAGAGACATAAAGTGGCCCCAAGAATGTTGTCTCTTAGTGATACACACCCATTTAGGCTCCCCTAGGTGCAATACATATACTAATAAACTAATACATTACAAATATTATGCAAGGTGTACAACACCTTATCCCAATAGTTTTCATTTATATTTGGTGTCCACATATGTGAGTATATGATTTCATGTATTGTTTAATTGATACATCATTAAGGAGATTTGTTAGAGTCTCTTTGAAATTTTAAGGTTCATGCATTGAGAATTTATTAATGGTAATTAATGGTATTTCCTTGATTCTTTGGACTTGATAGGAGGAAGAGAAATTCCTCAGGCTCCTTGGGATGACCTCTGTCAAATTTGCAAAATTTACTCCAAACAAACAATGAAGAAGACATGTAACTTAAGAGCACTCATTTCAAAGATAGTTGCAGGAATCTCACAAATGAAATTGAGCAACCTATTAAATAATATGAAGCAAGATATCATCAATCACATGGACACTCAATTGGGTGCACTACATGCCAGGAAGAAGCTGAGGTTTTACTAACTTTATATTGTCATTGTTTTCATAAGAAGGACTGCAAATGTAGGAGGATGAAGGTGGATAATTTTCTACCTAGCCCAACAAACTCAATGAAATCAAAGACAAGGTATGTCCCAAGATCCTTTATATTATAATAATTCCAATCCCAATTTTACTACATGGAAAATTCATCCTCCTAGTTTTATGAATTATGGTTCTCCACCATGGAATAATCCTTCTAGGGGTGGTATCCTTATCAATCCCAAGGTCAACATTCTAATTACCAAATACCTTAGTCAATTTGGAAACAACAACAACAATGGAGAGGAAATAAACCATGGGGGAATCCTAATATAGGTTACTTGTAGTAATTTCAAGCCCCCACTTTCTCAGCCAACCAGTATGCCTAACCCTACAAACCCTACTTTCATACCTCCAAAATCCACACAATTACTAGCACAACATGCACCTAACCCTGATAGCAATATTTCTCTACAAACCTGTCCTAATGACATAAAATAATTCTCTACCTATGTTTTGGATGTCAATAATGTACACCTCCACTTAGGTAAAACATTAACTACTCCAACACCACAATTCATCACTAAGATCCCTTCAAAGGAACCCTGAGCATCCATAGTTCTTCACCTAAGCAAGAGTATGTTGTAACTAACCCACCATTTATAGAGAGACTAAAAATGCAAAGTGAGAATTGGAGCCAACCTTTGGTTTCTTGGACCAACTTAAGAATGCTAGTGTGAAGATTTCCTTGTTTCAAGCAATTAAGGATGTTCTCATTTTGTTAGTGAACAGATTTGTCTCCACATTAAATAAAATTTATATTGACCCTATACCTCTTTGAAGACAAACATTTCACAACAATTGGGTAAGCATGGAATAATTGCTTCCCTTTAAATCTTACGAGGTACAACTCCCTCTCAAAAATGTTCAATGAATTTTTGAATGAAACACAAACAAATGTACTTTTAACTAGAAAGTACGCAAGGGTATCTCAAATACTCCTTGGTATTGAGGTACTTTCAGAGATCATGAATATAGAATTTAAAGTTTAAGGAAAACTCGATTCCTCCAACTATCTAAAATTACCTGCCTAAACAACTAATAACATGAATTGTATGGAAAGATTAATAATCACAACACGGGAAATAAATAATGTAAAAAAAAAGATATACCAATCCACAAAGTAATCTATATACCGTAGGTTCAAATCCAAATATCTAAACTGAGACTTTACATTAATATATTTATACGATAAGGATCAAAGTCCAAAACATGTGTGAATCACTGTATCTTTCCAGTTAATTCTTTCAAAAAGAAAACTAAAGTTTAACAGTACTGAAAACCCAAAAATACTATATCTAATCTAAAAATTATAACCCTTCATCAGTTTTATGCTCTAGCATATATAGTTTTGCAATCCGGGAGGCCTCCCTGAAAACTCAGCCTCTCGGATTGACAACAAATACAAACAGTTACGAACCAGTAACCAATGAAAGAAACAGTTTTACGACAGTTGGCCCCTTATCAAAATAACTAAACAACACAAAATTACTATGCATCCTCAGCTACTTGTTCTCCGATGTGGCATCTCGGACCAGCTTCCAACTCCTGAAAGTGTTCAACAGGTCTTTAGTTGGATGAGAGTGTAAAATTTTCAGCCCAATCAACTTCACTCGGCATGCGTTCTTCTCTCACTTGAGCTCCTAGATTCTTTTTGTCAGTTTAGGTAACTTTCCTCTATTTAGGCATAACATTGATTCTAGATTTGCTATCTTGGTAAAGTTCTGGGTTGTGGGTTCTTCACTATCTTTGATAGTGTTCATATCATGTTCAAAACTCTTAACTATAGCGTCTGCATCCATATTTACTTGCTCAAACTAGAGAATACCTAACGGGTTTACTACCTTGGTAACTTTAGGGCATTAGCATACATTTTCTTTATCTCTTTCTTCATGGCTCGCATGTTTGAGACCGCATATTTAAACAATGATCCTTTCCACTCCAAGTTTTTCTTGAGTATGAACAACATGCAGGGATCAACTATTTTCATTGAATTCTCCCACAAGAATTTGGCCACTCCATATTCTTCTATTCAAGAACCTGAGATACAATCATTGTGCATTTTTCCTCATCTGATTCCTACCCTAGAATTAAGGTTTGAATCTCACCGAGCAACATTTCCCCTTCGGCATAGGTGGTTATGAATTACTATATAATTTTTTTTCCTTCTTTTATGACATCGTCAACCCAGTTGTTTGTTGTCTCTATCAAGGCCCTACCATGTTGCATTTTCTTCAGCAACTTCTTGTTGTCCAAGGAGTTAGGATCAAAGGTATGTGGAGCCTGGGCCAGAGGTAGTACCCCTACGTTACTGAGTGAACTAAGGAACTCAACCATAGTTATCACGAGCTGTTTAAGATCTCTCTTTTACTTGTCATCCTTTTGAGATTTACTGAGCATGAGGTCAGCCAAAAACTTGAACAAATGATCTCTGGTATCCCTGTTCAACACACCAAACTCCATCTTTGTGACCTCAAATTATTCTCCCACAAGTTCTTGGATTCCTTCTTTTTATTTAAAGGTTGATATTTCAGCAATCACCTTTCCTGTAGTTGGGTTTTTTTCTCAGCCTTGCATTACTCTTGACTCTCTTCACCTTCAGAGCATGAATGACATATTTAGTGACTATTTCTTTGACTAGTAGAGAGACAAGCTTGAAACTGCATTTTTTATTCATTGAATCAGTTAACCAAGGAGGAATTGAGCTGGAATTCAATCTATTGTCTATTGTTTTAGCAGGTGTCAGATTCCCTTGTTGAACCTCATTTTTACCATCAGATACTTCTTGATCCTTCTTATGATATTTTGGTGAAAAGGAAATATCTTCATCATTGATCTCAACGTCTAAAAAACTAGAATCTGGGGAAGCCATTTGTGCATGGGCCTGAGACCTATTCCTTGACCTTTTCTGAGGTGCAGTAGGATGTCCACTTGTAGCTGATTTCTTTCTAGATAGAGGGACATCATCTGCATTATTAATCAAGAGGGATAGATTAGAGGGGTTAGGAAATAATTTAACTGGGATTGGGTTCACATCGATTCTTTTAGGGGATGTAATTCTTGTTCCACTTGGCCTTCTCTTTTTTAACCAATCATATATGAATCCTAAGATGGACTTGACCCTCAGTTTTATGTCCTCTTCTTCTTCCCTTTTCCAGTCTATTTCTGGCATGATTGCTGGATTTGAACTATCATAACTAGGTTCAATAATCTCAGAATTATCTTCATCCAAATCTTCAATGTTGAACTTCAACTGCAGGGTTTTGATCTGAGAGATTAGCAACTTGGAATGATCCCTTTTCTTAATCCCCTCTTCTTTACTACAATCCTCCTGTTAGCACTGTATCAAAATTTTTTTTGAATCCCTTGGTCTTGTCAGTTTCCCGGGCTTATTTGATTTTAAATCCTGTGCTTTACCGCCAAAAAATGAGTCAAGTCACTTTTTGAAATATATTT
>MU224798.1:1626687-1643824 GCA_018584345.1 Thuja plicata | reverse complement strand
AAGAATTGGAAGAAAGTAAGAGAGAAAAAACTCCAATTATTGAAGAGGCAACTAATGTTGTCATAGATATTGCAGGAGGCACTAGAGAAGGCTCTGCTATGGTAGAAACACAGTCAAAGGATACTTCTTTTCACTACTTTCTTGAAACTGAGCTAGTGACTGGGTTGGGGTAAAACTGGCAAAGGACTCATTAGGTAATTTAAAGACCGAAATGATCATCTCTTTAGTTACTAAAAGAAGACTCTGGCCCCCACACTAGTACGTTTGAGTCCTTTTTCCTATAGATATGCATCACAATTCTGACACTACCCCATCAGACAAGTGACATAGACCGGTGTTGCAATTTTGGTGTCGGAATCACCGACAGATGGTATGTCCTTCATTATTGCAATGGTATTGACCATCACAATATGCACCAGCTACGATGGTTAACATGCCATCCTTACACATTATAAGTGTCACAATTATGACAGGTATGCAACAGATATGTTGTATAGGTGACATCTAGCTGTCAGATTATTCTGACATCTAGACGTCGCATGTAGTGCTTTGGCATTGGTCATTCTCTTAATACTGTCTCAATTGTGATGATATGCTATATTTAAAAAATAAAATTGTTGTGCATGGAGTGAGACCTTAAAATATTGAGCTTCTCTTTGTTTTGAGAATAGTTTAACATTCTCTACTTAATAGGACCAACCACGTGAAGGTGGAATCTCATCTGGCCCCTCCTGGGAGCCTCTTATAACCTTTATGACACTTTAAGACCTCTAAGATGTATTCTTAGGGATCGTAAAAGCTCATAAAGGATCAAAAAAGTTGAGAAATATACATGTAGGCATCATGGTCACAATTATTTGGAGACACAACATAATTGAGTGGTATACCCAGATGATGCAATGCAACCACTACTCCTCCAGTTCCAAGTTGACACTGCATGATCCAAAAACCATAGATAAGGAATAAATTTAGAGAGCAGAGGAGGGCCATAATGACCAAAATAATATAGGGACCTTGTATTATTTTGGTCATTACGACCCTCCTCCACTCTCTAAATTTTTTCCTTATCTATGGTTTTTGGATTCCGCAGTGTCAACTTGGAACCAAAGGAGTAGTGGTTGTGTTGCATTGTCTGGGTATACCATTCAATTATGTTGTGTCTCCAAACAATTGTGACCATGATATCTACATTTATGTTTATCATCTCTTGTGATATCGACATTTATGTTTCTCAACTATTGTGTTTATGTGCATGTTCTTTATGTGTTTGGCTTCTCTCCCTCGCATCCAAAATAAGATTTTCCCACTGAATCAAATAGGCACATCAGTAATAAAATAATGCCAATCAATGATGCAGACAACTCACGGGCATGGAAAAATTAGTGAGCATCAATATCAGCATAAATCAAATGCCTAAATACTCCACATGGTGCCATGACAATAGAAGGGTCATGTGGTGCTCAAACAATGAGCTCATAAAAAATACATGATGCCCTAGCTTGCAGTCTGTGATACATCAAGAAATTTCCTCATGAAATGATCATAAACAGGGAGTACTACATAGTGAATATCAATAGAAAAATAAATAAAGAGATATCAAACACTTCACACAATGCCTTGAAGGTAATAGCAATGATGCCCTATCTCTCAAAGATTGTGGGTCATCAAGAATTCCAAATGCAAAGATGTAAACAATGTCATTATTAAATAGTGAGCTCATAAACAATGTCTGATGCCCTAGCTTGCAGCCCACGAGACATCAAGACATTTCCTCATGAAATGATCTATAACTTTGGAATTCATAAAATAAGAGTTTAGAGGAAATGTTCCACTAATTTATAGACTATTCCTATGGTTGGAATGGAAGTTATGTATTTTTAGAGAAGGTATATGCACAAGTGACAAACATGCAGATTTGACCAAGCACTATTGGGATCTTGACCCAACAAAAAATGGACTTGTGATGATTTTATCACAATAGTACATCTATTGTTGGGTAAGCTCCTAGTAGTACTTAGGCAAATCTGCATGTTCATCACCTGTGCATGTACCTTCTCTAATAAACTCTTATACACAGGTGAAGGTTGTATATTTTGTATAGGTTGTGTGTGTGTGTGTGTGTGTGTGTGGAACCATTTGAATAGTGAGAACCATTTGAAAAACCCTATGGGACTAGATCTAAGTCTCAGGGGATCATCATTGATGGCCTTGCCTACGTTTATGCTCAAAGACTTCCTAGTTTGACTTCATAGTCTCGAACTAGATCAATCTAGGTTCATCATAGTAAGGGTATAAAAAGAGCCTCAAAGGTTTATTTTTACCTAATTTATAAAATACATAAGAGCAACGTAATTCATGCCATACATAAGTGACTGAAACTATTACTTATGAATAGTGAGAACCATTTGACTAACCCTATGAATAGAAGATCTTGTTTAATTTTTGTTCATTTCATGAAAAGATACATGTAAAAGAAAAGAAATTTATGCATCTGAAGATTACATGTATATATGCCAAATGACTTGTATATACTATACAAGGAAAGGAACTGAAAAATAAAATCATCTGGGCTCACACAGGCCATGAGCATAGCCTACTTTTAGAAGAATATACAAGAGTACATGCATACATAAGAGGATAAACATAAATAATAAGGGTACTAGACATTGCCTGAAGTGATGAATTTTTGACCCGGGTATGAATCCAGTGTGCTCCTATGTGATCCAAAACCTGCAAAGAAAAGGGAGATGGGGGTTACATAAAAAAGATCTAAGCAATTAATGACATCCTATTATTGATCCTCATCTATAATTATGCATGTGCATAGTCAAGCCATACACTTCGAAAAGAAAAACCATGCTACAGGACATGTGCAGTCAGAAGAATGTTGCAGAAAGGAAAGAAGATATCTTTTTTTTCCTCATGAAATGATCATAAATAGGGAGTACTAATGAGACCATTTACTGTTTCTATTATATTAATTTTTATACTCTATTTTTAAGTATTACCAAAATATTTGCGGACTTATAATCAGTTGAACTTGTGTCAAAGTACAGTTAGAACCATCAAACCCATGGGTAGATAGTTATGTCATGTTTTGCCAATATTATATATATATATTGCAGTATTTCATATAGAAATCAGAATGCGTGTTCTAATATTTGGGTCAATTTGATTAAGTTTACTTGTATGAATATTTCTGCATGATAAATAACCTGCCAAGAGGTAGGAGCAGCTTGAGAGTGGTCGAAAACATTTAAAGAGGACGTTGAAGTCCAACTGCGATGGGTAACCATCATGGCACCAAAAGACACGGCTACTACAAATGAGGAGCCACTGTTCCAGAAATGCAGGAATGTAGTGCTACTATATTCCCTTTGCACTCTCATCGTGTTGACTTGGTCGCCTAGACTTCATTGCATATGTCATGGGCTGTTACGTTTCCCTTTTCTTCTCTGGCGTGATTTCAGTCAGATCTTTTCTTTTTTGTTTTAGAATAAAGTGTCGATCCTCTATTTATAGGGATTGAACTGATAGTTTGGAAGTTTTTGGAATGCATTGTTTTGTTGCATCTTGCACAGTAAGTTCATTTCCAGTTTTATGTATCGTTCTTATGTAATCAGTTCTTGAAATATAATGAAGTGACTTTTGGTTTATCTTCTGTGTTAGTAGATTAGCAGAAGCCGACCAAGGGGGCCCACTTGGGAGGTGGATTAGAAAAGAGTAGATTAGATTCACCTTCAGCATTCCCAGCATTTTAGATAGAAGATTACAGTTTCTTCCTGCAGCATTGTACTTTGTAAATGTTCCTGCAACATCTGCAAGGATAGTTATAGTGAATTCTCTAGGTTGACAGAATAATCTTAAGTAGAGTTTACAATTTGTAGCATTCATTTCAGTAAGGATTAAGTGTGTTTCCTTTCCTGCAACTTTAGTATAGATTCCTTTCATGCATTTTACCTTCCTGCAACATAGGTAGAATGACTCTTTAAGGGACTTAGTACACATACAGTGTCGTACTATTTCAAGTATACGTCCCTGGGTTGGAAAACTAAATGCACCTCATGGTGGGAGAAGTAATCCTTAGATTGAATAAACTATTCCTAAGAGAGGCTTTGGGCATGATTACTAACCACCTATTGTGAGGCGGTTCATTTTTTGTGCCGCTAGCGGAGATGGTGTCAAGCTAAGAAACTTTCTAAGTCATTTTTTATTTCTAGCTAGTTTTTAAATAGTGGTTTATAGTCCTAAGTTTGCTTCACCAGCGTGAAGAATTCATTTGCATGCATCAAAGGGGAAGAAGAAGAGACAAATATGACTAATTTCTTCTAGGAGAGTCTACAAATTTGAACGAAGAAGTTGAAGAAGTAGATTTACCTTTTGTTGACGCAAGTCCAGAGTTTCCTGCAACATCTTCCTCTAGAGCAGAACCTTTTGACATAAGTGGTCTTCAGCCTTTTGCTGAAATTTTGGCCAGATTTCTTGATAATTCTGACCTAAATGCACCTGTTGTTAACAATCCTTTAGCTAATATTCCTTTCCAGAAACAACTCTAGTTCCCAATACCTCCAGTAATGGCACAACCTACTTTCCCGTTTCCTCTACCGAGCCTTATAAACAATGCTAATCTCAAAAATATACCCACTGCCGCACTCCCGAAGTTTTATGGCCTGATAACTGAAGATCTTGATACCTTTTTGTTTGAGTTAAACATCCTCTATTGTATCTTTGACTATAACATCGATGCCCACAAACTCAAACTGTTTCCAGCAACACTGAAAGAATCAGCCTTACGATGGTTCATGGGCTTAGGAGCAAATGCAGCAGGCACCTGGGATGAGATGCAGACTCTGTTTCTGCAGAAATACAAAGAGTATTGCAAGGTGAGTGACCCAAGGGGAGATGATATTTTTAGAATGTCACAAAAGGAGGATGAAACCTTGGAGGATTATGTTTCACATTTCTTATACACAATGCAGAAGAATCCCCAACACATGTTGGCTGAGGATTCACAGAAACTAGTCTTCTTAAGAGGAGTAAACGACAACTATCTGGAAGCACTGGACCTCATCGCTAGTGTGGACATATCCCAATCTTCTTGGGATGACCTTAATAAAATCTGTCTCAACTACTCTAGATCAATTGTGAAGAAAGGTAGAGGATATCGGTCTACAGTCACTAAAGGGATCAGTTTGGACATTTCCAAGCTAGAGATATCTAACTTGCTTGCGGATTTCAAGAAAGACATCAATAATGATGTTGCTACACATCTCGACACCATGAATACCAAGAAGAAGCATGAAGATGCTAAATCACAATTAGCTGAGTATTGTCCTCATTGTTGTAAACAAAATAAAGACCGCAGATGCAAGCTGGTGGTGAACCTGGAGAATAAACATTTTCCTACCGAGTACATGAAGATAGAAGGAGACGATGAGCAAGTGTTCTTCTATGCTCAATGTTGACCATGGGATTCAAGACAAGGTATGCCTTAGGACCCATTGCAATTTTCAAATCCTTACAATAATCAATGGCAAAACCAAAGTTATCAGAATCCTTCTCAGTACTCTCAGCCTACCTGGAATAACTAATGGCCTAACCAACAAAATAACCAATAGCCTAACTAGAAAAATAACCAATGGCCTAACCAGCAAAATAACCAGTGGCCTAACTAGAAGAATCAATGGAAACCACCGCAAGAGAATTGGCAGCAAAATAACTAATGGAGGGGGCCTGCACAGTGGCCTAACCAAAATCCTACTTTTCCACTGTTACCACCTCCAGTGCCTCCTCTTGCAATAATGCCACCTCCTATAGCCACTAGTCTTAATCCAAAGCCAACCCAATTACCTGCTCAGCCATGACTTAATCCCAATAGCACACAACACTAGTAGCCAATATATACCACTGATACACAACAGTACCCTACCTACACACTAGAGATATCTGATATCCATTTGAGGTCCGGTACCACTCTGCCTATACCTGAACATCCTATTATCAAAGAATTTGTAGACACTCTTGCAACATCAACACCTCTTCCAGAGGCTACATTGCAAAATACCACCCAATCAACTCAAAAATCCAGCAAAACTAACGTTAAAACTTCAGTTAATCCTCTTTTTCCACATAGGCTCACCATAGAACAACCTATATCCCAAAAATAAATGTCGTTTGATATTCTTGAGAAACTAAAAAATATGAACATCCAAATCCCTCTATTCTAATCTATCAAAGACGTTCCTATCTATGGAAAAGCTATTAAGGAAGCATGCCTTAAAAAGCCTGGAAGGAAGAAGAAGACCCTCAAATAGTTCATGTCATAGGGAAACTTGTGGATATCATGTTGGGAAAGGTAGTTATACCCAAGTATTCAGACCCTGAAAGCCCAGTAGTTGATATGATAATAAATGGACACTCTGTGAACAATGCTTTAGTGGATTTGGGAGTAGCCATAAATGTAATGACCAAAGATACAATGCATAGACTAAGTATAGAGGGCTTGAGAACAACTCCAATAGTTTTATGACTTGCTGATAGTTCAACTCTCACTCCAGATGGTCTTATAGAGGATATAGTAGTCACCTTGGACTCATGGGAATACCCTGTTGATTTTCTCATCCTATCACCTAAAGTAAACTTTGTTGGCTATCTAGTCATCCTAGGGAGACCTTGGTTAGCCACCACTGATGCAAAAATTAGTTGCAGATCATAAATTATGATGATTTCAAATGGTCAGGCAATAAAGAAGCTAGCACTGTATCCTCCTGCCCAACCCCAGCCAAACTTGGGAGATCCTATTTGGCTAGATCTAGAGGATGAGGAAGAAGAGCTCAATTCTGTTGCCCAGCTCATGATGTTGCACAAACAATATTTTATAAAAATGCAAGAGGAAGATGATGTAATACAAATTATTCTTACTAATGAGTGTATAGTAGCAAATGATGTTTTCAAAAGTTCTATTTTACAGCTATGTACCTATGAGGACTATGTCTTTCTAGCAAATCCTGAGATAATTAGTCAATTACTGACATGTGAAGTAGCTACAAGCCCAATACCTGAAATTTCAATGGTAGAGCTAAAAACCACAGTGGAAATATCCCCTGGTCACCATCTCCATGTAAACACCAAGTTGCCACCACCATAATTGGCATTGTTAACCAAACTCCTGTGTAAGCATGAGAAAGCCTTTGCTTGGGATTATGGAGATATGCTAGGTCTAAACCCCAAACTCTACACCCATAGGATCTACATTAATGATGGAAGTCTACCACATCGTCAGCCTCAAAGAAGGATAAACCCAGCCTTGCGAGAAATAGTCAAAAATGAATTGCAAAAGTTACTAGATGCTGGTTTCATCTATCCAATCTCTGATAGAAAATGGGTGTCACCTTTGGTCATTGTACCTAAGAAGGGAGGAAAATAGAGAATATGTGTGGATTATAGGGAATTGAATAATGCCACCAAGAAGGATCATTTTCCTTTACCATTTATTGATCAAGTCCTTGACACTTTGGTTGGTAAGAAGTACTTCTCCTTTCTGGATGGATACAACAGTTACAATCAGATCAATATTGCTCCAGAAGATCAAGAGAAGACCACATTCACATGCCCCTAGGGCACATATGCTTATTATGTATTACCATTTGGCTTATGCAATGCACCAGCTACTTTCCAAAGAGTTGTAATCAACATTTTTGCATACATATCATATGATTGTATGGAAATATACATGGACGACTTCACTACATTTGGTGTCACCTTTGAGGAAGCCCTGAAGAACTTGGAAAGAGTACTAATTAGATGTCAGGAACACAACTTGTCTCTCAATAGTGAGAAATGCTTCATGATGATGTAGGAAGGCATAGTACTGGGACATGTTATCTCCGAAGCTGTAATCCAAGTAGACCCTGCAAAAATAGAGGTAATTCTCACACTACCTATCCCTACAAAGCAAAAGGATGTTAGGTCTTTCCTAGGATATGCTGGCTACTATAGGAGGTTTATCCAAAATTTTAGTCAAATAGCTAGCCCTTTGGTATACTTTGCTTACCAAAGAGGCCAAATTTGTTTGGACAAAGGACTGTGGTGAATCCTTCCTTTAGCTGAAGTCACTATTGACAATTGCACCAATACTTAGGAGCCCTAACTGTTCTTTGCCATTTCACATTCATACAGATGCTTCAGACTATGCAATAGGTGATATCTTGGGACAAAAGTCTAGTAACCTATATAATACAATTTACTACATTAGCAAGAGCCTCCATGGACCAGAGTTAAACTATACAGTGACTGTGAAAGAATTACTAGCAGTAGTTTATGCTCTGAACAAATTCCACCATTATATAGCTGGTTATCCCATTTTTGTTCAACTCACCATGCATCAATTAAATATCTCATGAACAAACCTGCCATCACAGGCAAGTTAGCAAGATGGCTTCTTCTTTTGGAGGAATTTGACATTACCATCATTGACAAGCATGGGAAGGAAAATGTGGTAGCTAATTATCTATCCAGAATCCACCATGCTGAAGAAGATACTACTCTGATAGATGATGCATTTTTAGATGAGAATTTATTTCATATTGCTTTCCAAAGTCTCTGGTATGCTGATATAGCTAATTACCTTACAGCTAAAAAATTCCAACACATTTCTCTTATAAGGATAGGAGACTGCTTGTAGAGAAAAGCTTCCATTTCTCTTGGATTGATAACATACTATTTTACACTGGACTTGACCAAGTAATGCGAAGATGTGTGCAAGAAGATGAGACATATGACATTCTCCATGCATTTCATAATGAGCAATGTGGGGGACACTTTGTAGCAAAAAGGACAACCTAGAAGATTTTAACAACTGGATATTATTGGCCTACACTTCACAAGGATGCAGCTAGCTACACAAAGAAATGTGATAAATGTCAAAGAATGGGCCAACCAACAAGATCAAATGAAATTCCCCTCAATCCACAGGTGGTGGTAAAACCATTTGAAAAATGGGGCTTGGACTTCATTGGCCCAATAGACCCTCCATCTAATGGGAAGTCTTACATCCTGGTGTGCATTGATTATCTGACCAAGTGGGTCGAAGTAAAAGCCATGAAGCATGCCCGGGATTATAGGTTGAAGAATTTTTGTATGATGAAATTTTCACCAGATATGGAGTACCAAGAGAACTTGTTACTAATCAAGCCACTCAATTCACTTCCAATCTGATAACAAATCTCATGAAGGAATATAATATTAGACAACGGAAGTTAGGCCCCTATCATCCTCAAGCCAATGGATAGACCGAAGTTACAAATCGGGAAATTGAACCCATCTTGATAAAACTAGTTCATTTGCACTGTGGGGATTGGAGTAGCAGACTATCAAAAGCCGTCTGGGCATATTGAACGACCTAGAAAACTACCACAGGCTTCACTCCATTTGAGCTGTTAAATGGAAAAGTAGTAATGCTACCCATTGAATTTGAACACAAAACTTTGCGAACAACACTGGAGTTAAATGTTGATCTTCCTGCAGTACAAAAAGAGCAATTACTGCATCTCAATTCCTTGGATGAAATGTGCAAATATTCCTTGGAGTGCCCTGAAATAATCCAGAAGCAAAGGAAAAAGTGCCACAAATCACATATTAAGAGCAAACAGTTTCAAGTTGGCGATTGGGCATTACTGTATGATTCCAGATTCAAATAAATACCAGGCAAGCTGCAGACAAGATGGCTAGGGCCATATGAAATAAACCATGTCTTCACCAATGGAGCCATCCAGTTGACCACAATTGACCTCATAAAATTCAAGCTATTATTCAATGGACATTGGTTAAAGTTGTATCACCAGCGTCAACAAAAGAAGACTTCCTGCAACAATTCCAACAACAAGTTTCAAAAGAACAATAGGTAACACTTCCTGCAGCAGAGGGTGAAAACCTTCTTCCTGGAGCTCTTCAATATAATTCCTTTGAGCATGTCCATAATAAAAACTTCATGTTTACATGAAGTCCATTTCTCCATTCACTTTCTAATTCTTCTTTCCAACTCATCTCATTTCTTTATCTTCCACCCACCCACCTTCAACGTCATCACCATTTTCCTTTCTTTGCTTCAAATAAGAGCCAAGTACCCTGACACAAGCCGCTGCCACTATCGTTCCACTCTTGCCACCTTTTTTTGGTATGTCTAATGATTGAATGACAGGTATAAGCTTTTCAATTTTTTTCCATTTTTAGCGCATAGATTTTGATGATTATATCTCGTACTACAATAAATGTATCATTACGACATTAAGCCAGTTCCATACCTTGTACCAAGTATGCCAAGTGAGAAAACTTGTCAATGTTTCGTAGGGGGCAGGGAAGTGTATTAATTCCTAAAATGTCATTTCTATTTACTCCTAAAAGATTTAACGTCGCCTCAAATCTATACTTTGCCTTTGTCTCATTAAAGTTATGTTGCTATATCGCACAATTGTCATACCTTTACTCCCAAATTATCCCTGATTGTAAAAATTGTTGTGACCTATAATTAAATTATGTGGAAACCCGCAGTAAGAGCTATAATTTCTCTTGTTAAAATACATCACCATTTTTCATGCTAATAATAACAGAGGAATTTAGAAGAAAGTCCATAGTTTTAAAATGAGTAGTCTGAAACTCAAGAAGGAATAAGGCATTTATCGACTACAGAGCAAAAAAATTGAAAAAAATCATCAAGCACAGATGGGAGGGCAGTTGCAGAGACATGAGTCGATAGTACATGGTGTTTTACTTTTAGATGTTGAAGCAGTAAGGAGGTTTAATGCATATGGTTGGTTAGGATATTTCTTGAAGCTAACAGAGTTTGATGAAGACACAACAACTGAATTTGCAAATACATTTGAGGAAGGGCAAGCAATTGTATGGGGATTGACAGTGGTCGCCATAGAAAAATGGATAATAGAAGTTACTAGGTTACCAATGGTTGGGGAGCACTACCCCAATGTGCATGATGCCAAATCAGCTAGGGCCTAGTTTACCCTACCAAGTGACCCTCCTCTAGAGATGACCAAGCAGGGGTGCAAAATAATGTCTATCCCTCCGCTATATAATGAGTTGGCTATGCATATTATCAGGTATTTTACCTGTGAAGGAAGATTTTCTAATTTTAACGCACATCACTTTAAATTACTTAGTTATGTAAGGCATAATCTTCCAATGAATGTTCCCAATTTCTTGTACAATATGCTATGCATCAGTGCTGAGGAAATCCAAAAAGGAATTGTCAATTCTGTCACCCACCATACCCTAATTAAATTAGTAGTAGAAAAATCTCTTAAGGATGCCTCTCCTTTGGCATGGTCATAATTTATCCAACATAAAACCCTACAACCTCAGGTTAACCTGAGTGTGCAATCTAGCCATGATGATGTAATACCCATTGGCCCAACTGTTGAGAAAGACACCCAGGGGGTAGAAACTAAAAATATGCAAGAAAGTATGCCTTTACCTGCTCATGAAATAAATATACCTACTTCTACCCGAAAAAAAGGAAAATGGAAATTAGAGGGAGAAACTTCCATTCCTGTAGCCAAGCCACAAACCCCTACAACCTCAAATGGGAAGAAAAGGAAGTCAGTTCTTGCAGCAGTTACTCCTGCAGTAGAGAAACCGAAGAAGGTTATTAAGAAAAAGGCTATGGAGATTGAAGAAACCCCTGTGTGAAGAAGCCCTAGAATGAGAGGACAACTCCCTAGAGTATCCTTAGAAAACCAACCCGTTTCCCCCAAGCAATCTAATGAAGAGCCTCATGTACAAATTATTCCAGATGATTCCCCAAATCAGTCTGAAGTTCCATACATTCCTAAAATTCCAAAAGATAAATGTGAAGATGAACCTGATGTATGCAAAAATAGCCCCCAAGAATTCCATTAGGATATCTCAGACAACAACGAGGATAATGCCTCAATAACCCATCATTCAACCTGCTCAGAGACTGCCCTAGTTCCCTATAAAATAACTTGGTTAACAAGTTTCTTAGAACAGTCATGGAAGGAACATAGGGGGCAAAATAACCAGGCAAAATATTGTGGCCCAATCACCTTGCAGACACTTCTCTTTGGATTACATAATAATTATGTTTTGACAACAACCTTATGGGGGAGGAGAAAAATAAAATGAAGAAGGTAATAATAGAGCAAGGGGAGGAGATTGCATATTTAAAAGAGCAATTGGTAAGACAAAAACAAAAGATGGATCATGCCCTTAAGTTGGCTGATCAAATAATTACTTGTAGGCCACCACCTAGGGTTTATGCCATATATTTGAAAGAATAGTTCCCCTTGTTCCAAATAATGATGATCATTAAAGATATAGACTCTGAGTTTAAATCAACTCAAGAATTTTATGGCCTATACCAGACCCTTCCCTCATAGTAGAAGAACTTACTTTGTGAACTGTATATACACAAATTCATTATTCTAGCAGAGACCGAGTGGAAACTTGTACTTTAAATAGGGGATGTACACCTAAGGGAATTAATGTCCTGGATGCACAATGAGGCCAATTATGATAGACAACTGGAAAATTATAGGGAACAAGAGAAAACATAACCATTGTCATTGAGGGCTGAGAGCAACAAACCATATGTACTCCTTAGAGATTGGCTCAATCTGACCTATGGAAAAATCAAAGAGGAAACAAGGGATAAAAATTTTGGTATCAAAATAGAGGTGTTTGCAGAGTATGATGACATGTCTTACTTCATTTTTTAGAGAGCCCTGGTTGGTGCTAGAAGCAGGTGGAGTAGATTACCCGAAGCATTTAAGAAGTCAGAGCCACACAACCCTATCAACCTTCAAGCAGCTATTCACAGAGCACCAAAATACATGCAGCTGGGTAGACAAATTAGACAAGAACTCTGGTGTCCACTCACCATGCAGCTACCCATGCTCCTCTGGCCCCTGTATGACATCAATGTTGAAAGGCTTGACTGGCTGCAGGAGGATCACAAAGTGGATATCTGGGAGAAGAAAAGGGGATTCTATTACACTTTCAAGAGCTAGAGGTGAGGAAGGACAGAGGTTGGTGATTTTCGAGTAACTACCAGAAGATGCAATGCTTGAGGACAAGCATTCAACTTACCAGGGGATAGATGATGAGACCATTTACTATCTCTATTATATTAATTTTTATACTCTATTTTAAGTATTACCAAAACATTTGTGGACTTATAATCAGTTGAACTTGTGTCAAAGTTCAGTTAGAATTAGAAAACCCATGGGTAGATAGTTATGTAATGTTTTTCTAGTATTATATATATTACAGTATTTCATATAGCAATCAGCATGTGTGTTCTAATATTTTGATCAATTTGATTAAGTTTACTCGTATGAATATTTTTGCATGATAACTAACCTGCCAAGAAGTAGGAGTAGCTTGAGAGTGGTCAACAACATTTAAAGAGGACGTTGAAGTCCAGCTGTGACGGGTAACCATCATGGCACCAGAAGACACGACTACTACAAATGAGGAGCCACTATTCCAGAAATGCAGGAATGTAGCGCTACTATATTCCCTCTGTGCTCTCATCATGTTGACTTGGTCGCCCAGACTTCATTGCATATGTCGTGGGCTGTTATGTTTCCCTTTTCTTCTCTGGCATGATTTTATTCAGATCTTTTATTTTCTATTTTAGAATAAAGTGTTGATCCTCTATTTATAGGGCTTGGACTGATAGTTTGGAAGTTTAGAATTTTTTGGAATACATTGTTTTGTTGCATCTTGCACAACAAGTTCATTTCCAGTTTTATGTATTGTTCTTATGTAATCAGTTCTTGAAATATAATGAAGTGACTTTTGGTTTATCTTCTGTGTTAGTAGATTAGCATAAGCCAACCAAGGGGGCCCACTTGGGAGGTGGATTAGGATAGAGTAGATTAGATTTGACTTTAGCATTCCCAGCATTTTAGATAGAAGATTACAGTTTCTTCTTGCAGCATTGTACTTTTTGAATGTTCGTGTAGCACCTGCAAGGATAGTTATAGTGAATTCTCTAGGTTGAAAGAATAAGCTTAAGTAGAGTTTATAATTTTTAGCATTCATTTCAGTAAGGAGTAAGTGTGTTTCCTTTCCTGCAGCTTTAGTATAGATTCCTTTCATGCATTTTACCTTCTTGCAACATAGGTAGAATGACTCTTTAAGGGACTTAGTGCACATAGAGTGCCATACCATTTCAAGTATACATCCATGGGTTGACAAACTAAATGCACCTCATGGTGGGAGAAGTAATCCTTAGATTGAATAAACTATTCCTAAGAGAGGCTTTGGGCACGATTACTAAGCACCTATTGTGAGGCGGTTCAAGTACCACAAAGTGAATATCAACAAAAAAATAAATAGAGATATCAAACACTTCACACAATGCCTTGAAGGTAATAGCAATGATGCTCTAGCTCTCAAAGCTCGCAAGTCATCAAGCATTCAAAATGCAAAGATGTAAACAATGCCAGCATTAACATTCATATTGTGCCATTAAAGCAACAAATGCCATCAAAATGAAATTGAGTTAATGAGAACACAAAGCTCAAATTCCTACCTCAAGTCATGACTGCCATATGAAGATCAAATTCTAAGGAACTATGTTATAAAATTTTAAGGCATGGAATTTTATAATTGTACATATATTTTCTTCGACTCCCCCACATTGTAAACTCAATGCTAAGGAGCAAAAAGTATGATGTCAAAAAGTATAAAATTTCATGCCTTGAAATTTTATAACATAGTTCCTTAGCAGCTTCCATATGAAGATCAAAAGGCTCCAAGCTTCTAAATCAAGCTCGAGCTTCACAACAGAAGAGCAGTGCAAAGTGGCATCTTTTCCATTTTACCACAGTTAGGGCCCTCTTCTACCATGCTTTATAAGCTTTATGTTTTTACCATGCTTTATGAGCTTTATGGCTTCCAATAAATTGATTTGGACTCTTGAAGACCCTACAAATCCCTCTACCACCACACATAAAATGGATCAACCTTTTTTTTGTCTTCTATAAGGTGATTTATTCCAATTTGTTGTCAATTGAAGTCTTCTACATAGGGAAATTTATGGATGTATAATCATTCATCAACCTCCAAAATGACCAAAACCAACTTGCAACCAATTTGCAAAAAAAAATCATTACAAATGAAAATGTTGTCATGACAACATGACAACTTTTAAGAAACTTTTACATCTTTTCATTAAATGGACCAAAAACATCAAGAATGGTCATATATGGTCACTAATAGCCAACTTTCAAAAGAATATGAATGAATCCAAACATACATAATTGGATGAACATAAATAATGAAGGTACCAAACATTGCCCGAAGTAATGAAGTGTTGACCCGAGGTTGAATCCAGTATGCTCATGTGTGATCCAGAACCTACAAGGAAGGGAAAGATGGGGTTAGATCCAAAGGATCTAAGAAATTCCTAGCACCCTATTACTAATCCTCACCTACAATTATGCATGTGCATATTCAAGCCATACACTTCTAAAAGGAACTATGCTAGAAAACATGTGCACTCAGGAAACATGTGCATGCAGTGAGTAAATCAAGACCAAAATGGAGCAAAAAGTATGATGTCAAATGTGTTCTCAAGCAACAGATCATGGGCTATGAGTCAACATGGTATGTTTTTTATAAAAGATCAATAAAAGGACATCTTGATAAAATAGTATGCAAGATCATTAAGCCTAGATGACAATGATACAATGGTTCACTTCTCGAACCTCACAAGATCTTCAAGCTAGAATGTTATCAAAATAGAATGGCAGTGGTGAATCAATGCATCTACAACCTCAACAACATGGAAACATTGATCCAATAACAAAAAATACGTTACAAATTCCAAGCTCACAGTCTCAATGAAATAAATAGTGAATAAAATAATATATGGTGCACACCAACAACAAGCATGCAATGACAACAATAACATTGCATGATGCCCAAGCTCAAATTCAAAACAGTAAATGTATTAATGTATGATCTAATAGCAGCAACCTCATTGATCGTTAGCCATAAAAAAAAGGACTCAAATGTACTGGTGACTTATGCATTAATGGATTCTCCCTTGTTCATTTATGCATGATTAAGTTACCTTTTTAGAGTAAGGGTCCTATTGGTCTTTTTTATTTTAGAGCTGCTTTCAAGGGATTTAAACATTAGGTATGCAGTCTCATGTTCAGACAGAATAGGTACTATATGGTCCATAACTGCATCTACTATAAGTTTCATATTTTTCTTATTGTTCTCAATCCATTGAGTTTTCTTTGGATCATTCTCTGGTTCTATCTTGTTTTCTTTCACAAACGAGTCTAAATTATTTAATTTCAAAATCATCATGACTCCAAATCTTCATGATGTAAAGTTATTTGCACCTTCAACACGATCCTCGAATCTTATTACACTTGACATTATGATTGTGATTTCAAGAGAGAGTATGGTTTAAGGTAATCTGATATCTTAAATTTAATCAGATCTTCCTTAGAAAGGCTCTGATAGCATGTTAAATATGATTAAATTTATTTTAGATTTGATCTATTTATGGCTTTTCTATTTTCAAAATATGATTCTTGCAATCACTGTACTTTCTTGCAGATTATAATCAGAATATTGAACTTGATAAATATGAAGTTGATGCCAAATCAATATTAAGAAATACTGATCATGAATTACAAGTCTGCATTTTTCTTAATAGTATTCGATCTACAAGAGCAGAACATTTATTAATTTAAATGTCTCCAATTGTGGATCGGATCTGCATTAAATATATAAGGAAGAGACACATCCCATGAGCAGACATGTCTCCACAAAGTCGAGGCATGTCCGTTCATGAGATGTCTCATGAATTGTGCCTTTTCATCTTAACTAAACACTTGATCTCTAATAAGGGTTTGTTACTTATTAAACATAAATGCTTACCAAGTTTGATCTATATTTATATTGCACAAATAATTAATATCCAATATGGAAATGATCATCGATAATGATGCTCAATCGAGATCCTATATAAAACATGATATGCCAATAATCTACATGTAATAACCTCTAAATGCATATCGATAGTATGCTTGGAATATGGTAGATTTCAATCAGTTATATAAGTGATCATCAATTT
>MU224798.1:1603094-1626664 GCA_018584345.1 Thuja plicata | reverse complement strand
ATATATATATATATATATATATATATATATATATATATATATATATATATATATATATATATGACCGAAGCTACCATATTTCAACATAAACCTATAAAAATTTGTTAGGAATAATGAAGGTAGTTAACCAATTGTAGAGCATGGATATATGCCTCTTGATTGACTATTAATAGTGTATCTATTTGGGTCAGTTGTTAGTCTAATTGAATACCTTCTTCTAATACATCTACAATATGCAATTTTCACTATTTTCTAATGCATAAAAAAAATAATGTAGTAATTTTGGTTTAAATAATGAATGATTGGTAGACTTGTTTCAAGAGAAACATTAGTTTTAACTGTCATCGTGTCACGTGTATCTTTTAGTTTAGTATGACAATGGTTAGGAGAAGGAGATATGATGGGTCTACTGTTGAAGGAAAAAATGTGTGATTTTCAATGATAGAGATGATGTAGTGACACATGCCATTGTTAGCCAGTGTTGTAATATTTATTTTTCCTAAGCCTATTGTTGTCACCTACCTATTACGAGCAACAATCAGTGGAAAAACTCAAAAATTGCATTGGGATTTCATCCCTCCTATTTTCTCCTAACATGTTGGAGTAGTTTATCAATGAAATTAATTTTTGTAGGTAAGTTTGAATTTTAAATTGTGAGAGGGAATTTTGGACGACCCCAAACAAATAAGAATGTTTATAGATAGTTATAGGGAAGAGAATTTTCTGAATAATAGTTCTGAACAAGAAGAATATTCATACACCAAATAAAATTTTTGGTTCTCTCCCTGAACATTTTATTTTCTTTATTGCGACATCTTTATTTTTCAAGTTACCCAAATACACTCTTCCAAATTTCTCTTCCCCAATTTCATAAACAATGCACGATGCCCTAGCTTGCAGCCCACAAGCCATCAAGACATTTCCTCATGAAATGATCATAAATGGGGAGTACCACATAGTGAATATCAACAGAAAAACAAATAAAGAGAGATCAAACACTTCACACAATGCCTTGAAGGTAATAGCAACGATGCCCTAGCTCTCAAAGCTCATGGGTCATCAAGCATTCCAAATGCAAAGATGTAAATAATGCCAGTGTTAAACAATGAGCTCATAAACAATGCATGATGCCCTAGCTTGCAGCCTGCGAGCCATCAAGATATTTCCTCATGAAATGATCATAAACGGGGAGTACCACATAGTGAATATCAACAACAAAAAAAATAGCGAGAGATCAAACACTTCACACAATGCCTTGAAGGTAAAAGCAACGATGCCCTAGCTCTCAAATCTCGCGGGTCATCAAGCATTCCAAATGCAAAGATGTAAAAAATGCGAGTATTAACATTCATATTGTGTCATTAAATCAACAAATGTCATCAAAATGAAATTGAGTTAATGAGAAGACAAACCTTGAATGCCTACCTCAAGTCATGGATGCCATATGCCAAGCTTCCAAATCGAGCTTGAGCTTCACAACAGAAGAGCCCTCTTCACGCACGCAACTTGATCTACCATAGTTAGGGCCCTCATCGCGCACGCAGCTCAATCACAAAAATTAGAAATGAGCCTTTCTTTTTATTTTTTGTTTATAATCACGCGGTTGTCAAAATTACGATGGTATCATCGCTATTATGAAAACATCGGGGGCACTTGAAAAAAATACAAAAATCACACACAAATGGTAGTGCCGTCAAAAATTGGCGTCAAAATTTGACCCCAAATGTTGTAGTGTCATTAATCAAAATACACTTAGACCTGACATCATAATGATTTATGCACTATTGAATTAGCTAAGGGCTTATTATGGTTGGGGGAAGGTGACAACTTGAAATAACATGCTAGACATGATCTCTAGAATACTTTCATTATCCACACGATCCTTTAATTTATCAACCATCTTCTCTACTTACACCCCCATTAAATCAGTGTCTAAAATCACTGGGGCTAGACACTCTAAACTAGCAGTATTTTTGAAGAAATGCATGTTCGACTTCATTTTCTTTCCCCAAAATAAAACAAAATAAATTGCAGCCTTTTGATTTCACACTAATATGCAGAAACACAAAACAAAGAGAGGCTTTCAGCATTTACCTATGATCTATTGACTTAGGGAAACAATAAATTCTATCTTTCGCAACCGAGAATCCACTTGCTTTGAATGAATAAACAAAATGATATACTTTTAAAAAGATCCACATACCGTGAAGTATGGCTGAAAAGATGGACATTAATTGCAAAATTAAGTTTAGAGTGGATTGAATGTCATGATGTGACACTTGGTTGTTGCCTTGCTTTAAAAAATCATCTATGTAATTATTAATTTATATTTAATGTCATTACATCACTTGTGCCGAGAGATAATCTGCATTAATTCATGTTGTTACCTCAGACTTCCCTTGTGATTACCATCCCCTCAAGGCTGACCGTACCATTATTCTGATGATTACTTTACTGACACGCCACGTCACCTGTCACATCGACCACCAATTCATTCCTTGTATGTTGTTATTTTCTTCTGAAACTCTTTGAACTACTTTAAACCAAGGTTTGAAGAGGTTCAAAGTGGTTCACGGTCGCATCATGACATATGTATAGGTCCCTCTTGCAATTACAATCATTAGGAAAAAAAAATATTTTGATTGAACCTCTTTGAACTACTTTGAATCAAGGTTCAAAGTGGTTCACAAGCAATCAAGAACTACCAACACTTGACGGAAGGGAATCGACTATATAAAGATAAATTTGAAACATTATGGAGATTGCCTTAGGAAGTAAAAATGACCTTGAAAATTGATCGACGAAAGTTTTAAAGGAGCAGAAAAAATCGGGCAATGATTTTAAATTTAAACCAAAGGGCCAAAGACAATTAAACAAGGTGATTCAAATAGACCCTAACACTGGCTCTGTCTGGGGGACTGTATGTTGACAAATATGCAGAGAACTTAGATTACTGGTTCCAAAAAAAAAAGAGGAAGGGAAAGAATCGACACACACAACTAAACCTAAGGAAAGCAAGGAAAAGACTAACTACTATGCGCAAGGGGGTTTTGAACAAGATCAGAACTTGAACAACTTGAGGTACTATCCATTGTAGGTGAAAATAATATTAATATCATCTGGGTAGGACAAACGGAAATCATTTGAGCTAACTGCTTATGAAATAATGAACGGGCCTTTCCTTAAAGACTTGAATTTCTCGTGAGCTCCTTTAGGCGCTCTCCTCTTATCCCATAATAAGATCTCATCTCCTTCCATAAAATTATGGGTGCGGGCCCTCATATGAAAAATTTGTTTCACCTTCAGCTGGTGCTTTGTAATGTGATCCACTAATTTGTCGCTCCTCCTCCAATTTACTCAGGTACATGACAAATTTCTCCAAGGAGTCTTGAAAAAAATGATCTTCAATCATGGACTGCAGTTTGGCGGCATACAATTCGAGAGGCAGCGATACATGAGATCAAATCCATACACCAACTCAAAAGGATCCATCCCTACAACTCTCTTGGGGGTATTCCGATTGGCCCATAAGGCTTCGTGCAATTTCTTGTGTGAGTCACGAATATTATCACCCATCAGTTTCTTCATTATAGCCACTATGTTTTTATTACTGGACTCCGCCTGGCCATTCCCTTGCGGTAAATAATTTGACGAGTGGGATAGGGATATCTTGTGTTCATAATAGAACATTGAGATCTCTTGTGAAGAGAAATATGTATCATTTTCTGCTACTACCTTCTGTGGCACTCCAAATCTGGTTCAGTAGAAAATCACAGAATACTTGAGAATTTTCCCTTTTGGTAGGGATCGCCTCCAACCACTTTTTAAAATAGTCAATATCTGCCAGGATATACACATGCCATGCACTGGATGGCAGATTCAAAGGTCCTACAAAATCTATCCACCATTTCCTAAAAGGTTCATCTACCACAACTGGTTTGAGGGGTAGGGTTGCCAATTGCGGACGTCCTACACATAGTTTGTACTTCTCACAATTTTTGACATAGTGATATGCGGCTTTAAACATCACGGACCAATAGAAATGGTTTCAGAGGATTTTGAAGGTTGTGACGGTGGAGGAAAAATTCCATCCACAAGCTTCATCATGGAATTCTCTTAATAATTCTCTTTGTTGTTCAACATCAACACATCTGAGTAAAGTTCCATCAACTCCTCTTTTATACAACACATCCTAAGAGATAACATACTTAGACATTTTTAGCTTCAGATTATTCCTTTCTTGGGGACTCTAGGGAATTCACCATATGTAAGGAAATATATCACATCTAAGAACCATAGATCGGTCAAACTTACCAATAGGACCATAGGAGCTTCATCTGCTTCTTCTTCTTATGGCTTTCCATTTTCTTCTATTAACCTACACAAGCTTCGTCCTCATAGGAAATTTGTTGGCTTAATGGTTAGGTCATATTCTTAAATTTTGGCTACCCATACAGCTCTAATATTCATTCATATCTCCTTATGTGACAAAACACTTTTCACTATTTTCTCTAGAACGTATACAGTAGAATGCGAGTGAAAAATGTAGTACTTGAATTGTTTCACTGCTTGTACTACTAAATTGTTTCACTTTTCACTGTTGTTCTTTGTCATTCTTTTGTGTCCAAATGCCAAACAGAGTATGCTTTGACGCATAACAGTAAAAAATGAAGTCTCTTTTAAAATCTGGACTTGTCAACACAGGGGCCTGGGATATTTCTACTTTGATGTCATTGAAAGCCTTCCTCCCTTCCTCATTCCACTTAAAAGGGTGCTTCTCACTCATCATATCTACCATGTGTCTGGTAGTCTCTAAAAATTCTGGGACAAAGGTCCTAAAAAAGTTCACTTGGCCAAAGAAAGATTTCAAATCACTCCTATTAGAAGGTAAGTTAAGTTGTTGGATAGCTTTAACCCTATCAAGATCAATTTTGAGTCCTTATTTTGAAACAATATGCCCTAACAATTTACTTTCTTCAACAAAGAAAATAGAATTTTTTAAATTTAGAGATATACCATGACTTCTGCACCTCCGCAACAGTGCCTCTAGATCTTTTAAATGGTGACTCCTTCTTTTTGAATAGACAATCAAGTCATCTAAATATATTAAAATGATTCTGTTTCGTAGATCCCGAAAGAGGAGTTTATTGCCTTCTGAAATGTGGTGCCACTGTTAATCAAGCCAAATAGCATTTGGTTGTATGAAAAAGTACCACATGGTGTTATAAAGGTTGTCTTGTGCTAATCTTGTTTTGATACAGTGATTTGATTGTACCCAGAATATCCGTCCAACATCGACATTACTTCTGATCTTGACACAACCTAGAGAACATGTTCCATTACTGGTAATGCATAATTATATTTCAGACTGGCCTGATTCAAATTCCTGAAATCAACTCAGATTTTGATTTCACTATTATTTTTCCTCACCAGCACTATATTAGCAATCCAGGTAGAATGATGGATGGGGAAGATAATCTTGGCTTGTAGCATCTTTTCCATTTCTTTCAATATAGCTTTGGATACTTCAAATTATAATTTCTAATCTTTCAACGAAAAGGTGTAGCATCAGGTTTCAAAGGAATGTGATGTCTAAACTAGTCATCCTTGAATTTTTGAGGTCTTCATACCCCCAAGCAAAAAAATTTATATTTTCCTTCAACAAATTTTCTAGATCATCCATTTCTTGCTAAGAACATGTTTTGCCTATTGAAATCCATTTAGGATCCCCTTCATCTCCACTATCGATCTTGTCTTAATCCTTGGGATTATGAGAGTGTGACACCTTCTCTTTGACTGTACTATCATCCCTCCTATGAAATAAGTGTTCTAAGGAGACCATCCCCTTGGGAATTTTTTCCCTTTTAATTGAAGTATCCCCTCATCTTCTGCAGCACCTTCACAGACTTCTTTGCACTCACTACTAGAACCTTCAAAATATATATTAGCAAAATTTTGAACACAACCAATGAAATATTTGAGCTGAGAATCATTGTCAAAAACCTACCAGTGTTGTACATTATCTAGTACTCTTGGTCTATAGACCATTTCTATTATGTAACTATGTACTTTAAAATCAGGATGTGGTAACAACAATGAAGTGGAGACTGCCAAAGAATCTGCCTTAGCATTTAAAATTAGAGGTATGAACTCTATGGAAAAAGCATCAATACACTCGAGTTCATCCCATACCAAGCTTCTGTAGTGCCTCAATTTTTTATTTTTGACAGAAAAATGACCTCTTACCTGCTCCACGATCAGTTTGGCGCCACCTTTTGCGATTAGCTTCTTGATCCCTCTAGACTTTGCCTCTTCCAATCCTAGCAGCAATGATTCGTACTCATCCATATTATTGGTATTTCTAAAGTCTAATTTAAAAGATAAATTAATATATTTTCCAACAGGAGGAATTAGCACCACTCTTGCTCCTGATCCTGAATTTGAACAACTATCGTCGAATTCCATCTTCCATAGTCCTCCCTCTTCTAAAAATTAGGCCATTGGTTCAATTCCTCCTTCAGAGAGAATCACAAAATTACCAAAATGACACTCCTCATAAAGGATTTGAGCCTTGGGATTGTCAGAAGGAACCACTGTGTATTTGTTTTTAGGCTCTGGTTCAAGTTTTATCTTTTTCTTTCCCACTATAATAATTGCCTCAGACCAATCCATATTTATATCACCTCCCATGTCCTTGTAGAAGGTTCTACTGAGAAAAATTTCATATCTAGCTAGAATATCTACAACTAGAATTGTCAATTTCAATCTCTTATCTGGGCATGCAACAAGAAAAACTTGTGCATCTTTAACTTGGCCCATCAACGACACCTATTTCTCATCTATAGAATAGCACCAACCAAACATCTTAGTGAGGGTGAGGTCGAGGCCTCTGGAAACTGGGGTAGAAATTATATTATCGAGCGTGCCTGAGTCTATGATACAATTACTAAGTTTATGCCCATTTAAAAGTAAAGAGATATAGAAAGGGTTAGCCTTCTTCTCTTCTATATCACTTTATATGGTATTAATACCAGAAGGATCTTCGGGTGTCTATGGGTTGTCTTCAGATACAAAAATAGGAGGCTCTTTGACTATAGTGGTTTCTCCTATAAGGGGTTTATTGAATTGGGAGGTTGAATTTGATTCTCCTTTCACATATTTAACTAGTTTGTCAAGCTCCTTAGGGTTCATCCTTAGATACGCGGCTGAAGAGATTGAGATAGAGGTGGATTTACAAAATTTAACAAAATCAAAAGTAGGAGGGGATGGAGTCATGTTACCTCTTTTTAGACTTTTGATTCCTGAGCCCTTCAGATTTGAGGAAGCATCACTACCTCCAGATTTCTTTCCTTTGGGAGAAGCATCAAATGTACCAGCATGAGGAGTGAACCTCTGGTTCCATTGGTTTCTAGTAAGGAACACACATGATGGATCTTGCAGAGTCACTAGGGTATTTCCATCCCTTTCAGAATCAGACTCATACTCTAGATAAAAAGAACTCGAATGCCCGATCTTAGAAGGAGTCTTTTCTTCTTGAAACTCTTCTATCCCAATAGTATCTTTTGTCGCATTTTTCTGGAGACACCTCAACCAGTCAGGACATGTTTCACTATCATGATCGGTTGTCAAGTGAAACATGCACATGTTCTCCTTAGGTGCAGCTTTGATCTACAACTGAGGCTGTGAACCTATTAAGAGAGGGATTTTCCCATGAGACTGATTATATTACTTGCGACTGACATCTTGATAGGGAGATTGATAAGGAGAACCAACTCTATTATGTTTCCTTTTGAACATTTCCATGTCATTCATTAGTCTCTGCATCAGAGGATTTGTCAGAGTAGAGGAGGAGGCACCTGAAGATTGAACTTCTCTTTTCCACTTCCCTGTTGTGATGAACGTGTCTTCAAGCTGAATGGCTTGTCTTTGCACAATGTTTAAATCAACCACTCTATCCTTCAGTAGGTGAAAACTTATACCAGGTGGCACTGCGTTAAGAAATAATATTTTCTTGTTCTCATTGCTAGGTGCATAATTTCCAAGGATCCTCTGCAATATCCTATTGAACTTCGCTACAAATTCTCGCATAGGTTCGTGTATCACCTTCTTCAATTGGCTAAATTGAAGCAATAGAGAGATTTCATTATCAAGGGTTTTAAATCTTGCATCAAAGGCATTCCTCATATCATTCAAATTGGTTATGGAGGCGCGAGGTAAGTGGTTTAACCTTTTAGCTGCCGCATCTGTCAAAGTTGTCACAAAAAGTCTAACTACAATTTCTTGAGTTTGAACACTGATAACACCACATGCAGTGTGAAAAGCGCTAAGGTGATCTTTTGTGGTCGTGTTTCCATCTCCATTGAACTTAGGAAAAATCTGGTTAGTGCCCTTGGGTAAAGCGGTGGGAGGGTTCGTCCCTAGGTTCAAAGGAGCTATGTTTTGACCCCACGGTTGGTTGGCGGCCATGGTTGGGAATCTAAAATTCTAAGGTTGAGAATTGAAAACATAGGGTATTACAACACCTAGTGGGACAACAACTTGTACAACTGGTGATACAACATGACTGGTAGGAGGTGAGGAAGGTCTACTATAGGACTTGGTTTTCTTTTTCTTAGGTTTATTAGAATCAGGGGCAAAATTCAGATTTTTCAAAGCTTCAAAATCTTCATCAATCAATCCTTTGCTTCGATCACCTCTGGTATATGATTTCTCAGCCAGCTTTTGTGTTGAAATAGACTTTCATTTTCTCACAGGGGCGTGAGAAACTCTATCTACTATAACTACCTTTTGGGCCATGAGTACACCTTTTTAGGCGTTCGGTAATTTATTCCTCCAACACTTGGAGGGTTTGTTGGAATTGTTGATTACTACATCTATATTTCCAAGCTACTGCAACTAGGTCTAAAATTAGATCTTCTTGTGTGTTTTCAAAATGTATATTGGGCTGAAGTATGGAAAATACATCATTTTGTGGTAGCACCATTTTGATGCATTATAAAAATTTAGAGCCAGGTGCTTGTCACAAGACTTCCTAGTCGAGTCACCAAAAATCTGTAAGTGAACATATTTGTCTCCATGTTAAACAAAATTTATACTGACCCTATACCTATTTGAAGACAAACATTTCACAACAGTTGGGTAAGCATGGAATAATTGCTTCCCTCTGAATCATACGAGGTACAACACCCTCTCAAAAATGTTCAATGAATTTTTGAATGAAACACAAACAAATGTACTTTTAATTAGAAAGTATGCAAGGGTCTCTCAAATACTCCTTGGTTTTGAGGTACTTTAAGAGATCATGAATATAGAATCTAAATTTTAAGGAAAACTCAGTTCCTCCAACTATCTAAAATTACCTGCTTAAACAACTAATAACAAGAATTATATGGAAAGATTAATTTTCATGACACATAAAATAAATAATGTAAAGAAAGAGATGTACCAATCCACAAACTAATCAATATACTATAGGTACAAATTCAAATATCTAAAATGAGACTTTGCATTAATATATTTATACGATAAGGATCAAAGTCCAAAATAGGTGTGAATCACTGTATCTTTCCAATTAATTCTTTCAAAAAGAAATCTAAATCTTAACAGTACTAAAAACCCAAAAAGACTATATATAATCTAAAAATTATAACCCTTCATTAGTTTTATGCTCCAACATATATAGTTTTGCAATACAGGAGGCCTCCCTGAAAACTCGGCCTCTTGGATTGAAAGCAAATAAAAATAGTTACGAACTAGTAACTAATAAAAGAAATAGTTTTACGATAGATGGCCCTGTTATCCAAATTTTCCCCATTATTTGGCTACAGGTGGAGTAAATGAGGCTCCCACGAGGGTAGAGACCAGCCTAAGAAGAATCTCTAAATTTTCTGGTCTAGGTTGCGACCTCTGCAAATCTCTTCAGTCTCTGTTTTTCCCCAATTCATGAAAATAACCTAAGTATAAAAAAACCCTATGAATTTGGTATAAACCCTAGTTGCTCGGCCATGCCCTTATATTTTCTAATTACCTTTTTGGGCTTCTTAAGTTCCTTATATTCCATGTGTGTATTTTGCCTTTAGTCTCCAAGTCTCGTAATCAAGAGGAATATTCTAACATCATTTGGCGATTAAGAGACTTCCTTCAGTCGCCAGGTCTCGTGATGTAACTTAGAGCTAACCAAAGATCATGAGATCTCATGAATCAATGTATTTATGACCCCACAGACATAACCCTAGTTTGAGGCTAAGTGAAGGTTTAAAGTCAAAGTCTAAAGGGTAAAGATCAAGCAGTTCTTGTTTAATCCAACGATCTGCGTAATGACTTGATTACAAAATGCAGTATGTTTAATGTATAAACCATTATGCCATGGTGCCACATGTTCTCGATCAGATGTACGTAGTCACCAGGTCTCATGAGAGAACCATAGTTAAGCAAAAAGATCAGAGATCATGAGATTGCATTGTCTCTAGGTCTCTGAATAAATCAGAGTTAAAGGTGAGTCAGGAGCAGAGAAAGGTAAAGATCGAGCAAGTTATATCAAATCCGACGATCTGCATAATGGCTTGGCTATAAGTTGCGCAAGACCTATCCCATAAGAAATCAAGTCATGATGATATGTGGTAGATGTGTTGGGTCAGAACAATGACAGAGTGGAATTTACAGCTCAAATGGTCGTAGGCAAAATAATAAAGGACAAAGGCAGTCAAGACAAAGACGAGATCGACGGTTGCATTTTAAAGAGGAATCAATTTTGAATCTCGGCCATGGATGAAGTATCTCGTGCCACCCATGACTGTTAGGATTTAAATATTTAAAAAATTCAAATATCAGATCTCAGAGTTATGACAGAAGCCAACTTGCAGAGAAGTAGATAGATTGGCCGACTTCTTAAGGCAGAGTTATGGCAATTGGAAAGATTTTCAGACCTATATCTGATATTTTTAGATATTTCTGAGGCTACATTGATGGGCAGGCTGCATTAATGGGCAGAGTTGACATATTTAGGGTTTCTGATTATTTTATGCAAAATCCATTATAAACCCTAGTTTTTGAATCAGATTGACTCCCGAGCCTGCGTGCTAGAGGAGGGTGTATATAAGTAGTTTAGTTCTCATTTTGGAGTTAGTTTTTGGAGATTTGTTAGACTTTATGTGGCATTTGTTCTGCCCTCAGGTCTTTCATGTTTGTAATTTGTCATTAGAATCCAAGTTATGTGAAGAATTTATGAGACATCTTCTTTGTCCTTGGGTCTTTTTCTGATTTGTATTCTTCTTATTTGAAGCATAATATATTGACAGTCTGTTAGAAAACTGTGAGTTCTCTAAAGTTATTCTTGCTTTCTTGCATGATTGTGTACTATTGTGAATGATTTGATTTAGTTAGTCTTGCAGATTTAGTTCATCCCTGGATTCCTTGTCTCATTTATGTGCCCACATTCTAGAGTGGATGTTTGTTTGCAGGTTATAGTCTATTTCTACCCCATTGACAATGCTATTGTTTGAGGAATTCTCTCTTCCCCTGAATAGCCTCTTTCCTCTTCAGGCCTCTCTATGAAACACTCTATTGCAGACCTATCTAAGGAAGGATACTTGTCTCCATTCATGGTTTCATGCTAACTCTCAGTAAATTTATTGTGATTCATGTGTGTTGGTGTATCACCTAGTAGGATAGTTTGCTTACCAGTTATTTCCCTTTTAGTATTCCTTCTATCCCTTTTCCTATCCAGTTTACTTTCAAGCACAAGAAGAAAATTTGGGTGATTATCCAAGAGGGACCAGACTAGAACCTGGAGGTCTCATCTCAGTTAGCAAAGGTCCCACAACCTAGAGATGATTTCCATGTTATACTAGATTATCAAGACTACGAGAGCTTGACCTAGGGTGTAAATTTAGTGTATAACATTTATGGCATGCCCGGTGGGACTACAAAAGAAGTTTATTTTTAAAAGCTATGTTATTTCTAGTATGCTGATAACATATTACAGACCTAGAAGAGGTCATCTTGTTGCATATTTGGTGACTCTAGAGGTCTACTGGTTTCAAAGGTCAAATGCTGGTATGTTTCAAATCTTTCATATTCAGAATTCCACCTAATTGCATGAGTAGACATGTCAAGTTATTATGGACAGTCAGGTTACTCACCATCCTATCATGAGAATAGCACTCAATGGGCTAGTCATCATCCATATGAGAACCATCCAAGGCCTTCTTTTACCCCAAGTTACCATATCATAGCAGGGTGTCAATATGTTCAATATGACCCTAATCAATATACCCCTGCACATGCTTGTGAGCATAATCCCCAATTAGAGGCATCATGGGCACAAAAGAGACAAGAGAGTCAAGAAATGTAGACTCATCATGCTTTCCACCCACCCTCGCATGCTCAGCTTAATTAGAAATATACCCAGTCCCAGGGAGGCTACTCCATGCCTAAGCAACACACAAATATTCCAAATCTGCCCTAGGGCTCAGACCTTTTGTTCGAAAGGGAGTGTGAAAAGACAAAGAGTCTATTGCTTGATATGATCAAGCAGTTGTCTAAGATTAAGGAGCAGCAAGACATGGAAGCTCAAATCTATGAGAAAGAGTTAATTCCCTATCAAATGGAAGAGGCTCTTAGTGATGAAAAATGAATGAACCAATGGGAAAAAGAGCTTAAATGCCAAGCTGATGTTGAGACAGAAAAGTGGAAATCACAAATTGCTGAGAAAGAGGCTCTTAAGTGTGAAATTCCAAGATGGAGTGCTCATCCCTTCCAAGAGCCTGCACATAAAGATTCTATAAAGCATTCATTTCCAAGATTTAGCGACATCCTTCAAGAATCTGAGTCTGTTATAGAGCAATTCCAGCCTTATGAGGGTCAACAACAACCAAAGGATTATATTGAGACATAGCTAGCTACAAAGGAGAAACACCAAGATGACAGGGGCTTCAATTTTCCAAGTTTCAAAGAAGGTATTCTTTCTTTGTCTACCCCTGAGCCCCCTCAATTTCACATCCCAAGTTTTAAGGAAAAAAAGTTTTTTCAAGAGCCTATACTTGAGATTCAGTGTACCACTCTGCAAGAGTATTCTATTCAATAAAATTATTTATCCCAAGAGACCCCTCTGGCCTCTCAAGATGATGACCTGCCATGGCAACCTCAATGGACTCTTCTTCCTAGTTTTCAAAGATACTTGTCAAGTATCAGAGAAAGGACATATGGTGGAGGAGCCTTCATGTGATGAGTAGGAGAGAAATTCTGAGATATCAGTGTTGAGTAAGTACTGTGACATGTTGGGGCAGAAAGATGAAGAAATAGAAATTGATGCTCAACTTGAGCCCTTGGTTGAATTGAATGATGAGCTTCCCCTCTTTGATAAGGAGGAAGATGCCACGTCCTTGTCTGATGAGCTGCCTAGTTTTGTTGGGCAGGATGAGAAAGATAAAGTCATGACCACTTCTGTAATGTTGCAACAGCTAGAAGGGTGTGATCCTGATGATGTGCTAATTCACAAGCCTATAGTTATGAAAGGTATCTTCCAAGAAGAGAACATAGGAAAAAACCTTGAAAAGTATGATTTTTCCAACATCATAGAGGTTTTTGGTGACAAATTGAATGATGAATCACTATTCCTTGGAGTAGAAATTCAAAGTTATGTGCATGTTAAAAGAGGGCTAGTTTTGGATTGCTCTCTTTCTACAAATCTTATAAATGAACAAGAGTTGGAGCCAATTCCAGATCTTCAGGGTCTTGACAACTTTGATAAAATTTTAGCCTGTTTAGAAGAAGATGATGATTCCCTGACCATGGAAGAAGAGTTGACATGGCTATCCATAATGAGGGACAACCATGAAGATAAAGAAGAGGCCATCAAGGAGAGTTCTATTTTCAGAATCTGAAGAGGCTGTCTTATCAGATACTTGGCCAAAATGGAGTTCACTAAGACATCCTTGTATGATCTATTTGAGGTGAGTGAACTTGATATCATTTTTCAAGAGGCAATCCAATATTATGTGACATAATTTTATATGCCTCATATCTTTTTAGCTATCCTTATGCATTCAATGCAAAATATCCTAATGAAGAAGGGTACTTATTTCAACATTCCAGTAAATGGCTTTGTTCAATCAGTTTCTGTACTGGATAGTGTAGGTTAGGTTAGTTTCCCCATTTTTTGTTCCTTCTTTCTAGGTTAGTTTCCTTCTTTTACTTGAAGTGCTCATGCACAGTTAGTTGTTCCTCCTCTTGGTTTCAATCTGTTTCCCAAGTTTCTAACTTTGGTCAAGTGATGACTCCTATGCCCAATAAATGCAAAGGCTACTGGTTCTCAATGTCTAGCAGGCAGACATCCTGCAGAAATCACCAACAATGTTACCCAAATTTTCCCCATTATGAAAATTTTGGCTACAGGTGGAGTAAGTGAGGCTCCCACGAGGGTAGAGCCCAACCTGAGAAGAATCTCTAAATTTTCTGGTCTAGGTTGCGACCTCTGCAAATCTGTTCAGTCTCTGTTTTTCCCCAATTCATGAAAACAACCTAAGTATAAAAAAACCCTATGAATTTGGTATAAACCCTAGTTTCTTGGCCATGCCTTTCTATTTTATCATTACCTTTTTGGGCTTCTTAAGTTCCTTATATTCCATGTGTGTATTTTTCCTTGCCTTTAGTCTCCAAGTCTCGTAATCAAGAGGAATATTCTGACATCATTTGGTGATTAAGAGACTTCCTTCAGTCGCTAGGTCTCGTGATGTAACTCAGAGTTAACCAAAGATAATGATATCTCATCACTTAGAGTATTTATGACCCCACAGACATAACCCCAATTTGAGGCTGAGTGAAGTTTTAAAGTCAAAGTCTAAAGGGTAAAGATCGAGCAGTTCTTGTTTAATCCAACGATCTACGTAATGGCTTGATTAAAAAATGCAATATGCTTAATGTATAAGCCATTATGCCATGGTTCCATGTGTTCCTGATCAGATGTACATAGTTTCCAAGTCTCATGAGAGAACCACAATTAAGAAAAAAGATCAGAGATCACGGGACTACATTGTCGCTAGGTCTCTGAATAAACTGGAGTTAAAGGTGAGTCGGGAGCAGAGAAAGGTAAAGACTGAGCAAGTTATATCAAATCTGATGATTTGCGTAATGACTTGGCTATAAGATTTGCAAGATCTATCCCATAAGAGATCAAGTCATCATGACATGTGGTGGATGTGCTAGGTCAGAACAATGACAGAGTGGAATTTATAGCTCAAATGGTCGTAGGCAAAATAATAAAGGACAAAGGCAGCCATGACAAAGACGAGATCAACGGTTGTGTTTTAAAGAGGAATCAATTTTGAATCTCGACCATGGATGAAGTATCCTGCACCACCTATGACCATTAGGACTTAAATATTTAAAAAATTCAAATATCTAATCTCAGAGTTATGACAGAAACCGACTTGCAGAGAAGTAGATAAATTGGCCGACTTCTCAAGGAAAAGTTATGGCAATTGGAAAGATTTTCAGTCCTATATATGATATTTTTAGATATTTCTGAGGCTGCATTGATAGGCAGAGTTGACATATTTAGGGTTTCTGATTATTTTATGCAAAATCCATTGTAAACCCTAGTTTCAGAATCAGATTGACTCTTGAGCCTGCGTGCTAGAGGAGGGTGTATATAAGTAGTTTAGTTCTCCTTTTGGAGTTAGTTTTTGGAGATTTATTAGACTTTTTGTGGCATTTGTTCTACCCTCAAGTCTTTCATTTTTGTAATTTCTCATTAGAATCCAAGTTATGTGAAGAGTTTATGAGACATCTTCTTTGTCCTTGGGTCTTTTTCTGATTTGTATTCTTCTTATTTGAAGCATAATATATCGACAGTCTGTTAGAAAACTATGTGTTCTCTGAAGTTATTCTTGCTTTCTTGCATGATTGTGTACTATTTTGAATGATTTGATTTAGTTAGTCTTGAGGATTCAGTTCATCCATGGCTTCCTTGTCTCATTTTTGTGCCCACATGCTAGAGTGGATGTTTGTTTGCAGGTTATAGTCTATGTCTACCCCATTGGCAATGATATTGTTTGAGGAATTCTCTCTTCCTCTAAATAGCCTCTTTCCTCTTCATGCCTCTCTATGAAACACTCTATTGCAAACCTATCTAAGGAAGGATACTTCTCTCCATTCATGGTTTCATCCTCTCCCAGTCAATTTATTATGATTCATGTCTTTCAGTGTATCACCTAATAGGATAGTTTGCTTACCGATTATTTCCCTTTCAGTATTCCTTCTATCCCTTTTCCTATCCAGTTTACTTTCAAGAACAAGAAGAAAATTTGGGTGATTATCCAAGAGGAACCAACCTAGAATCTGGAGGTCTCATCTCAGTTAGAAAAGGTCCCGCAACCTAGAGATGATTCCCATGTTATACTAGATTATCAAGACTATGAGAGCTTGACCTAGGGTGCAAATTTAGTGTATAATAGGCCCCTTATCAAATAACTAAACAACATAAAACTACTATGCATACTTGGCTACGTGTTCTCCGACGTGGCATCTCGGACCAGCTTCCAACTCTTGAAAGTGTTCAACAACTCTTGAGTTGGGTGAGAGTGTAAATTTTTTAGCCCAATCAGCTTTGCTCGACACGTGTTCTTCTCCCACTTGAGCTCCTTGATTCTTTCTGTCTATTTACGTAATTGTCCTCTATTTAGGTATATCATTGATTCTACATTTTCTATGTTGGTAAAGTCTTGGGCTGTGGGTTCTTTTCTTTCTTTAATAGCATTCATAGCATCTTAAAAACTCTTAACCATAGTTTGCATCCATATTTCCTTCCTCAAACTGGAGAATACCTGATGAGTTTACTACCTTGATATCTTTCAGGGCATTAGTGTGCATTTCCTTTATCTCTTTCTCCATGGCTCACATGCTTGAGACTGCAACTTTAAACAATGATCCTTTCCATCCCAAGTTTTTCTTTAGTGTGAACAACATATAGGGATCAACATTTTTTCATTGAATTCTTCGAAAAGTATTTGGCCACTCCATATTCTGCTATTTCAAGAACTTGAGATACAATCGTTGCACATTTTTCCTCATCTGATTCTCACCCTAGAATTAAGGTTTGATTCTCATCGAGAAATATTTCTCCTTCAGCATAGGTGGTTATAAATTCCTCTATAAATTTGTTTCCTTCTTTTATGACATTGTCAAACCAATTTTTTTTTGCCTCTATCAAGGCTCTTCCCTATTACATTTTCTTCAGAAACTTCTTGTTGTCCGAGGAGTTAGGATCAAAGGTCTGTGGAGCCTGGGCTAGAGGCAGTGCACCTACATTACTGTGTGAACTAAGGAACTCAGCCATAATTATCATGAGTTTTTTAAGCTCTCTCTTTTCCTTGTCATCCCTTTGAGATTGACCAAGCATATCGTTATCTGAAAACTTGAACAAATGATCTCTGGTATCCTTGTTTAGCACACCAAACTCCATATTTGTGACCTCAAAGTCTTGTGCCTCAGGTTCTTGGATTCCTTCTTTCTATTTAAAGGTTACAATTTCAGAAGTCACCTTTCCTGTACTTGGGTCTGTGCTCAGCCTTGCATTACTCTTGACTCTCTTTGCCTTCGGAGCACGGACGACATATTTAGTGACTATTTCTTTGACTGGTATAGAGACAGGATTGAAACTGCATTTTCTATTTAATGAATCAGTTAACCAAGGAGGAATCGAGCTGGAATTCAATCTATTGTCTAATGTTTTAGCAGGTGTCACATTCCCTTTCTGAATCTCATTTTTACTATCAGATACTTCTTGATCCTTCTTATGATATTCTGGTGAAAAGGAAATGTCTTCATCGTTGATCTCAACATCTACAAATCTAGAATTCAGGGAAGCCATTTGTGCATGGGCCTGAGACCTATTCCTTGACCTCGTCCAAGGTGTAGTAGGATATCCACTTGCAGCTTCTTTCTTTCTAGACAGAGGGATATCACCTGCATCATTAATCAAGAGGGATATATTAGAGGGGTTAGGAAACAATTTTACTAGGACGGGGCTCACATAGATTCTTTTAGGAGATGTAATTATTGTTCCACTTTGCCTTCTCTTTTTTAACCAATCATCTATGAATCCTAAGAAGGACCTGACCCTCAGTTTTATGTCCTCTTCTTCTTCCCTTGTCCAGTCTATTTATGGCATGATTGCAAGGTTTGAACTATCATAACCAGGTTCAATAATCTTATAATTGTCTTCATCCAAATCTTCGATGTTAAACTTCAACTGCAGGGTTATGATCTGAGAGATTAGAAACCTGGAATGAACCATTTTCTTAATCGCCTCTTCATTACTACAATCCTCCCACAAATCTTCAATGTGTGGGGACAATTTTAGTTGGCCATCCAAATTGAGGGCCTGCCTTGCAAAATCCTTACTATCAAAACCTCTTCTCTCCTCATAAAATTACATGTGAAAATTCACCAGGTCACTTCCTATTACTGAGGCATCGATCATGTTTTTGTAGGTCAGGTCTCCAAGCTTGATTGGGAACATAGAATCCCATTTTTCTTCTAGAAGAATATTTTTTTATCACCGTGAACAATTGTCTACACACTTCCACCAAAACAAGTAGTCAAAATCAAACCTTGGCAGCTTGAGGGCTCTTCATCAAAACCTGCCACTCTGACATATGTGAACCGTGGAAACTGAATGTAGAAACTACCATAGCTTTGAACCAATTTTTGTGCCTCCAAAGAAATTCTTTTCCCTAGGGTTTGAGATAAATGGTAGCATAACTTTCCAAGGAACACATCATGAACCCTTCGGTACTTTTCCAGTACTCTATCTCTTCTCAGCAGGGGACAATAATCATAGATATTGATGTCTTCACTCCATGGTTCATGTTGAATTCCTACGAGATCTTGGGAACATGCTAGAAAATAAATCAAATACGAGGACATATAGAATTATTTTTTTAACTGCATGTTCTTGCTTAAGTTGGTATCTTATTGAACCATCAATTATCTCGGCCCAGTCTAGACTTTGGCTCCCATCCAGAATAATTTCTATGAAATGGTACATCCAATCCTCAAAAAGGAGTACTTGTGAAGACCCCCTCACTCTGTATAACAAGACCACTAATTTATGATTATGAGGCTTCATATGATCATTTGTCAATGCCTTGGGAAACCTGGAGAATCCTTTGTAGTTTGACTGAGTCCACTTACGAGCAATATTGCTACGGTTCTTGTCACTTCTTTCTCAAAACTGAGCTAGTGACTGGGTTGTGGTAAAACTGGCAAAGGCCTCATTGGGTAATTTAAAGACTGACATGATCGTCTCTCTGGTTACTAACAGAAGAATCTAACCCTCATTACTCAAAATATACTTAGACCTGACATCATAATGATTTATGCACTATTGAATTTGCTCAGGGATTTTTACGGCTGGGGGAAAGGCGACAGCTTGAAATAACCCGCTAGACATGTTATCTAGAATACTTTCATTCTCTACAAAGTCCTTGAATTTATCAACCATCTTCTCTACTTCAACCCCCATTAAATTAATGTCTAAAATAACCGGGGCTAGACACTCTAAACTAGCAGTATTTATGAAAAAATGCATGTTGGAATTCATTTTATTTCCCCAAAATAAAACAAAAGAAACTGCAGCCTTTTGAAATCACACTAATATGCAGAAACACAAAACAAAGGGAGGATTTAAGCATTTACCTATGATCTACTGACTTGGGGAAACAAGAAATTTTTTCTTTTGCAGCTGAGACTCCACAATCTTGCTTTGAAATGAATAAGCAAAATGATATAATTTTAAAAATATCCACATACTATGAAGTACGGCTGAAAAGATGGAAATTAATTGCGGCATGAAGTTTAGAGTGGAGTGAATGTCATGATGTGACACTTGGTTGATGCCTTGCTTCAAAAAATTGTCTATGTCATCATTAATTTCTATTTAATGCCATTACATCACTTGTACCAAGACAATCTACATTAATTCATGTTGTCAGCTCAAACTTCCCTCGTGGTTACCATCCTCTCAAGGTTGACTGTACTATTATTTTGATGATTACTTTACTGACATGCCACGTCACCTGTCACATTGGATACAATTATGAAGTCACTGCCTTTAGGGATCTAGCCTCTACTATAGCTACCATCCGACACTCTTGTGCTACCAAGTCAGCCAATGATGCTTTAACGTCATACTCTTCTGGATTCATCCCTGTGTCGGCCAAGTGCACCACTGTATCCTTTGCCAGGATCTCGTTGGCATCCTACCCAGCTCACTTGCATTGCCCTCCTCTATTTGCACATGCACCAGGCCTCTAGTGGTATCCTTACCCTATGGGTTGACAATCTCCAAGTCCTTTTCCACCTCAACCTCCAAATCCTTTTCCTCCTAAGGATCCTCCCATTGGGGAGATAGGATTGCCACCCCTGTCGACTTTGTGATTGTCATGGTAAAATTCTACAACCAACAACTTATAGTTTTATTTGAGGGACCTACTGGAGGTGATGGATCCTCCAGCAGATTGTTGTCCATAGTGACTACGACGTCAGCTCACACTACCTCCAACTGAATCTGACCCGGTGTAATATGGTGTTGTTGTTCTACATCCAATGCCATGCCTCCTCTTACTAAGGTTGCGACCATCAGAGGTATTCCAGGCATCTCCAAGGTTCTCTCCCTATCTAGTACTATCTCGGTCTCAGTAGGCTTAGTCAACATGGGAACTCTCCGTGTCATGACTACAGGCAGAATCATATCAATGGGAGCCCTAACTTGGCCAAATATAGGGGTGAGGCCATGCTGGTAACATGGGAAAAATGTGATGTACTAGATAGCATGGGTAGTGGAAACAACAATTGAGGCGTTGAAATTAACTCTTCATCTTAATCACCCTCTGTAGCACTATCACCTTTAGATGACTCCTGGCATCTGCTATCCATATCCCCGTGCTCCCAAATGGCATCCAACTCCTACCTGGCCCTTTTCTGGCCCCCTATTATCTTCTAGTCGCTGAGTGTATCTAAGTGCTGACATCTCATAATGGGGGGCTCACTTGGAGCCACAAGGCCCACCTTGACCTCCTTCGACAAGATGCCAGGTAAAATGTGTCTAACAACAACATTCAACAACAGCTTGATCACATAGTGTGGCATATAGAATGTACTGTACCGAAGAGTCATAAATGCATACATTCATTCTGCTAATACAATACCCCAATCATACATCTTGTTGCCCAGTAGGTGGTTCATAAGAGTGACCTATGGAAAGGAGATATCAGATGCGTAACTAGATCCTGTCAGTCGGCTCTTCACCATATCCATGAGGCATCTCCAATGTCCGTCTCAGATGAATGCCTTCTTAATTCCTCGATTGTGCGATGACTTTCGAAGGGATTCCTTTTCTGTAGAAGTGAGGTCTTCTCTACAAACCATCCTAATATAAAAATCATTATTCTCATAGGTCATTTTTTGCAACTTCAATTCAACCTTGACTCCTTTGGTTGGTAACCCAAACACTCTTCATAATTTTGGTGCTGTGAAGGAAAACATTACCAAGTGGTTCAGGTTGGTGAGGGTGCTCTGCTTGGAGAAGTTGTCGAAGGATTCAACCATTTCCCATAATGGACCTTAAAAATCCTTAATACAAAAGATGGGCATTTCAATAACCAATTATACATGTGCCTTTATAAGTTGTCTTTGACAATTAGATTATCTGGAGTATCAACGCTTTCATAACACCACCTTCGATAGTCCAATTCATTCAGGCCTTTGAAGGTGATTGTCTGGGTCATGATGTAATCCTTCTAAGAACCTACAGATGCCATATATTGTCTCTATATTTTTGGTCTTAAGTTCTTCTTTCCTGCATTGGCACTACTTGCAACTCTCACTCTGAAAGGTAATTTCTATACATTTTTGTTCGTACTCGGAAAACTGCTACCAGAATCATCCTCCAACTTTTTCCTCCAAGTTCATTTCCCTACTGAATGCATAAAATTTTATTCTTTGTCATTATTCAATTTAAAAATAATTGTTATTGAATCCCTAACTACATAGTGGTTGTGTACTGCTCTTTATTTTCCTCCTCTGGAGCATACGACGCTTTAATGTTTTCCTTTGACGGTTGTTTACTTCTTCCCTTTGTCTGTACATCCTGCCACACATTTTCTTTCCATACATTAGCTAAGGCTCACTCTATGCCAAGTGTATGGCCTATCACTATTATAAACTCCACTTCTGTCATCTAGATGGTGTACAACTTCTCCTATTGCACCCTTTGTCTCAGTTGTATGGCCTATTAACAAGCCATCAATGTTTTCATCCGTACAGTCCTCTTGGCTTCCCTTTTCCTCCGCGTTCGTACAGAATGAACAATGTGCAAATGTTATGATCTATACTTTTTTTTATTCTGCTTTTGTTTTTCGTATGAACATATGACCTTTTATTTTTTTTAAAAATCTCAATTTTTTGTCCGTACGACAGTGATCTGTATTGTATCATATGAACCTCTTTTTTAAAATAAAAAATTTCTAAATTGTGTATCTTCGGCTACCTAGTTCTACGACGTTGTCTCACCTTTCATGGTATATTTTTAGCTTTGATCTGTTGACTACGTCTAGAATCGCCTGGTCGTTAAGCATCCATAACTTCACCACCCCATTCACTGCAACTTCCTGAATTTTATATGGGCCTAACCACTTTACTTTGAATTTTCCAGGTTTAATTTCATTTTTCCCATTAAACTTCAATACCAACTGACCAGGCGTAAACTTCATCCGACGAAGATGTTTGTCGTGCCATAGTTTCCTTTGTTGTTGTGCTACGTCTGTTACCCACTGTGCCATTGCTCTTTTCTCATCTAGCTTATTCAAGGTATAAAGTCTCTCCCTCAGACTCTCCATGTTGCCCAGTTTGTTATCAATAGTTATCTGCAGGCAAGGAACCATGAATTCCATAGTTACCGCTGCCTCTTGTCCATACATCAACTGGAAGGGTGTATGCTCGATGGTCAATTTGTATGAGGTACGGTAGGACCACAACACTGAAGGAAACTTTTCCTCCCAATCTTCCCCTTCAACTCCACAATGTTAGAGTAATTTAGCAATTGCTCTTTAGTGCTTAAGTTTCACTTAGGCAGTTTCAGTTAGTTTTAGGAAAGTTTCTATTTCCTAGCAGCTGCCCGTTTAGGGTTTCGACATCCTTTATAAGGATTGTCTTCTTTGTATTTCATAAGGAGTTTGTAATCATCTTTATTGTTGAATAGAGAACATATTTTTCTGTCAACATGCTTTTTCATTCTCTGGCCTATCGGCCGCCATAGCTTCTGATCCTTCTCTCTTCTGTCTTCTTCATTCTCGTAGCAGCTTTGCATGCAGGTGTTTCTTGGGTTGATTGACATTCTTCAATCTCAACATGGTATCAGAGCCATCTTGCTGCCGGCTGTTCAAGTTCTTGTGAAGCGTTCGAGGGTTTGGTTCTTTCTCTGGCTTTTCCGGCATTTGTCTCTGGTTCTGGGGGGGTCTCTATTTTTCGGAGCCATTTGAGCCGAAAAGGACTCCACCATTGCGTCCAGA
>MU224798.1:1583921-1601792 GCA_018584345.1 Thuja plicata | reverse complement strand
TTCAGCATTATGGGGGGGTTCACCTGTTGGTTCTATTGCTTCCTGGTTCGATTGATCAGCTCTTCAGACACATGTCTTCTCTACCTGATCATGCACTTCAGTGGGGGTTCCAGCAGTATCTTCTGACTGAGTTTTCAGACATGCTTCAGAGATGCATCTTGCTCTATTCTTTCTGCTTTATGTTTTGGGTACCTGATCAGGCCTTGTTGCCGGGACCCTTCTTTCCTGCTTTCTGCAGTAGTTTCCTAGGTTTGGCTTCTCCCTAAGCTTATCTTAAGGGGGGGTGTTAGAGTAATAGAATATCGAGGTTACTAATTTAAATCATTATGATCTAATTAGTAACTTCCCTATTCACTCTAGTTGCTCAAGCTAATCTTAGGTAGTTTCTATTTCTGAGTTAGTTTCCCTTTTTAGGGTTTCGGCATCCTTTAAAAGGATTGTCCGCTTTGTAATTCAGAAGGAGTTTGTAATCATTTTACATTGTTGAATATAGAACCTATTTTCTATCAACATGTTCTTGCATTCTCTGGCCTATCGGCCGCCATAGATTCTTCTGGATCCTTCTCTCTTCTGTCTGTTTCATTCTGTCATCATTTGCTCCAACAGGTGGCTCGCCAGACTTGATTCATGACAATTGGTCAGCGATCACGTGGCTACATCCTAGTCATACAACAATCTTGAATGTGAACTCCTGAAGTAAGAGAAGCCATCGACTCACCCTTCCTTGAATAATAGGCTTGTTGACCAGGTACATGAGGGCCTAGTGGTCCACATAGAAGGTAAATGGCATTGCCAGTAAATAGTGCATGAATTTTTGGACAGAATAGACCATTCCAAGGGCCTCCCTTTCTATGGTGTTGTAATTCTTCTCAGCATTCGACAACAACCTGCTTGAAAAATATATGGGGTGATATAGTTTGTGCCCTCCTTCTTGAGCCAAGGTGGCTCCGATGGCATAATTTGATGTGTCCACGTGCACATGAAATTCTTTGTCCCAATTAGGGAATGCAATAATAGGAGCACCCAACAATATTTTTTTCAAATCCTCGAAGGCTTCTTCTTGCTCCTTCCAAGCATACAGTTCTCCCTTCCTCATGATCCTATCGATGGGATTTTAAATTCATGTGAAATTCTTGATGAATTGGAGATAGTATCTGATATGGCTCAAGAAATATTTGGTGCTAGTCACGTCCATAGGAGCCTCCATCTCAACTATTAATCATACCTTGTTGAAGTATGTTTTTAATCCCTCCTTACATACTATGTGCCTGAGAAACTTCCCTTGTGCCACCATAAAATGACACTTCTTTGGATTAAGTGTCAGACGGTCTTGTCGACACCATTCCACGCACTCCCCCAAAGCTACATTGTGCTTGTCCTGTCTATTGAATATGGACCAATCATCCAAGAATTCTATAAAGTTCTCGGTTGACATCTTGTCAAAGATATGTAGATAATATACTGGAAGGTCACCGGTGCATTGCAAAGGCTAAAGGGAATTTGATTGTATGTATATACACCATCCTCCACTATGAAGGTTGTTTTCAATCTGTCTTCCTCTGCAATGGATATATGGTTATATCCAAAAAATCCATCCATGAATGAATAGATCTCGTGGCCGGCTACTTCCTCCAATATACTATCAGTGAATGGAATGGGAAACGGGTCCTTAATTTTCACTATGTTGAGGCATCATAAATCTACATAAATGTGGATCTGATTGGCTTCCTTCTTTAAGGAAATCACAATGGGGGAAACCCACTCACTTGTGTTAACCTAAAATATGATACCCGCTTCCAACATCTATTCAATTTCAGCGTCCACCCTTGCAGCATAATTCTTTTTCATCCTGTATGACCTCTTTCATATAGGTTGGGCTCTGGGAACCATAGGAATCTAGTGCACACATAACTCTGGGGGTATACACTCCAGATCCTAGTAATTTCAGGTGAACACATGATTATAATTTGTAAATATTTTGAATGCCATCATCTTTAATATTGGGTTGCAGTCATCCCCCATCACGATGATTTTTGGGTCCTGCTCATCTCCGAGAATAATCTCCTTCAGCTTCGCTTCTTTGTATCAAATCGGTTCATCCTTGGAGAACTTATGGGAAAGAATCTCCCTGATTCAAGCTTCTCCTTCTTTGTATTCCTGAGGGAACTCGTTCAGATCTTCCTTGATCTGCAACATATTACAAGATGGAGGGAATAGTTCATATCCACTTATTTTCCAATGAAATAAGTCATCCATAGATTTTGTATCATCCTCCAATTCTAGTACCCCTTCGTCATTGGGCTCCATACTCTCTTTCTCTTCATCTACTCTATTGTCAAATTTGGATTCTGAGGAAGATGTCATTTCCTCTCCTAGCGTTTGTGTCCTGAGGTCGACCACAAACTTTCTCCCCCCCTTCTCGAATGATAAAGTGTTTTTCTTCTAATTGTGATTTTCTTTCATAGCCACCAGCCACCCTCTCCCTGGGATGCCATTGTACCCTTACCACTTCATAGGAATTACTACGAAGTCCAAGGTAAATGATTGTATCACGATGGTTACTTGTTGTGCCATCAGCATTCTGAGGGGTTTGATGCCATGTTGGTCAGGCCCTAATAAGTTGAAGGTTGGCGGCCAGAATATCAGTTTTCTGAGACTCTTCCAAGTGTCCTTGGGTATAACATTCACCCCTGATCCACCATTGACAATTGTGTTAGTGAGAATGGTACCCAAGATACCCATCTCGACTACTGCAGGGTTTTGCCCACTATTTATAGGCAATGTCATTGGGTCTGTTACGGAACCGCAAGGAACATCTGTTAATCCCAATGTACTTGTTGGGATGGTTTGATTATTAAATAGATTTATTTTTAGATGCGACATCATTTTGAGTAGGTCCTAGACTTTCACCGGTATCTCCAATTTCATTATCTTCCTCAGGATGTTTTTTTTTCCGTGGCTCGAGTAGAAGTGTTGAACGTATCCTTTAGGTCCCTTCCAGCTTACAATTCTCTCTCAATCTCTACCTTCGCCTCAAGTACTCTTTGTTTCTACGTATGAGGGTCAGGATAAGTGGCCTTCTTTGCTTGTTCCCATGTAATTTCCAGGATGTATTCCTCTGTATCTCTTCTTTCCAATTCAATGTAGTTGCAACCAGGCTTCAAACAGTTGACCTCCTCGTGGTCCCCCGGTACACACCACCTACACAGTTTCTATGGAGGAGTTTCCTCCTTCTGGAAATCACAAGAAAAGTGTCCCCACTTGTTGCAATTTTTGTATTGTATCATTGGCCTTCCCTTCGCATCATACTGGATTCGAGGGTGGTTGTTTTTATTGTTATTTCTTCTGCCTCCCCATCAGTTATTTCTGTAGCTGCCAGATGACGCAATATTATTATTATTTTATTGACTGCCAGTTCCAGATGTAGAAGGTTTCTCTTGCGTGAACAACACTTGTTGATTCTTGGCCCTCAAGCTATAGGGGCATTCTTTGGTGGAATGTCCCATAATCTGGTAGATGTCACAAAAGGATTTCTTTGGGGAAGAAACTTTTGTGTCTCTCACTTCCTTGCAGTCCATACACTACACCTCATCCTCCTTGGTTTTTCTTGATCCTCCTTTCATTGCCTTAAAGTCCTTCATCATCCTTTGGAGGTCTATTGCAAAGCATGCACTTTCTTACTTGATTCTCCCTCACTACTTTCCTCCGAGGACTCATCACTCGAGGACTTATTTTTCATGGAGGTCTTACTTTCCCTCTCCAAAATCATTGCACAGTTATATGCATTATTGTATGATGTCAGGGGTACGATATTAATTTTATTTTGGAGGGAAGTCTTGAGTCCTTCAATGAACCATTAATTCTTTAGTTCATCGGCTAGGGCAGATTCCATTTTTCCAATCAGTTCCTTGAGTCAATGGTCGTAGGCTCTAGCAGACTCATTCTTTGCATGTTTCATGTTTTAGATATCGGCAAGGATCTCATTGTCATCTCTTAGTAACTTAAATTCCATTTGGACCTCTTTCTTCATCACCCCCCATATCATCAAACCAGTTTTATCCACATTGGAGTACCAGTCAATAGCCCCTTCCCTTAATGTGGTAGGAAACTATCTAATCCACTCGTCCTGATCAGTGACTCTATTGGCAGTCCATATGGTTTCACAGGTTCCGCAATGGCAAAGAGGATCCTCCTTCACCTAGCCTACGAACTTGGGAAACTTCTATTTATTCAAGGCCATTATTACCAGTTGTTGCACCGGTTGTACCCCCTATAGTTGTAGAGGTGGGGGTTATGTTTGTCCACCCAGGTTGCCAATATTGTATTGTGATGTGGTGGTTACCAAGTTTTGGCTACCAGATTATCTTCCTATGTTCAGTGTCCGAGGGTCAAAAAGAGTGTCTTGGTTGTCTGGTGCTTGTGCCTCGTCAGCACCTCCAGTCACGCTCGATTCTTCTTCACTCCTTCTTTCCTTTCCCTTTGTCCTTGGTGTCAAGGACATGTTTCAAAACTCTTCCCATGTTTCCTTGATCAGATTCAACCTTTGTCGTGTTTCCTTGAGTAACTCTTCACCACTCCTTACTTGTTGGTGCTCTAGCAAACGGTAGTGTTCTCCTTCGGTTGTCAAACCTCTCATGACTCCCCTGTGGTTACCTTCGGTACCACCTCTGTGGTCCCCTTCAGTAGGTTTCCCTTCGATGATTTTTTTGAACCATCATTGATGTTCTATTTGTTAGGATTAGAGCTTCATGTGTATCCTCCAAGGCATTCGTTTGTTCTTTTTTATTCCTATCTTTATTTAGGAGATTGGGCATCAATCATATTAAAGCATAACACAGAACACTTTTTATTTATTCATGTTTCTATACATCAAATCAACTATGTGATCTTGTTATTATGGATTTTACAATGTTTCTTTTATTCCTTCCCCAAGCTTAAAGCTCATGGGTTCATTCTTCGTCGATTTCCATCATGCTCTTCTTCCTCGCGTCAATTGTTTTTGGTGAAGTTCCTCGGGATTTTTTGTCGGTGTTGTTCACACTTAACATCCTCCCTTTGGTTCCTCTGGGAAATGGTTGTCTGCACCAAAAGATGGGGTAATTGATGCAATATCCTATTTGCAATGGGGCTAACATTCAGTGTGTCCCATATAGTGCCTTCAGAAACATCTTCTTGTACATCTTCCCTTCGCATGAATGTTTCAATGGTTGCCTAAAATAGAATGCGAAAGTCTATTGTCAGAGCATGATCCCCTTCAAAAAGTTTTGTAATTACTTCCTCATTGGTTCTCATATTGATATTCTCCTCAAATGGTAGTTCCATTTAACCATTTATTCTATCACTTGCCAGACTCAGTTGGCAATGACGCCAAATGTTTACCCTCGTGGGGTAACAAAGATTATTTGCATACAGAAGGTAAAGTACTTCAAAGAGAATGTAAAGAGAAAAAAACAACATTATATTCATAGATTGATCACCATGTATAAAGGTATTTCTGCATATCATAATCAACACATCCTTACTGGAAGAGATAAATGCATACATATAGTGTCTGAGGGGATGTGAGGTGAACCGTGGCATCTGTGTAACTCCCTCGGACAGACCAATCATTTAACTACCCATTTACCCGACAACAATGCCAAATTTTTGGGTATCCACTTATCCTATAAAGGCCTTGGCTTGCTATCATAGATGATTTCATTGTGTGTAGGTCAAGAGAATTGATCATTTCAAATAGAAATGTTACCGAGAAGCTATTTGTATACCCACCAACATAGCCACATATGAGATAGATTATACAATATGACTTAACCTCGAAAATAATGAGAAAAATACCCTGCAAGCCCTCACAAAAACTGGTAGAAGTCACATGCTTTAGATACTATATGAAGAAACTATCTAATCTCATGTGATTTAAAATAACTACAATAGAGATGTGGAAAAACCATCCTACCTAGCTTCTCCTTCTTTCTTGTTACATGCATTCCTTCATACAACATTATCTGAGAACTATTTACTTATTACGCATATGCTTCATAAGCCACTTCCTCGTACCAGTGATTTGTCTATTCCATGTATGAATGTTGCATCAAAGAGTATCTGCACTAATCAGGTGGAGATCACTCCTGGAAAAAATCTCAATATAAACAAGTTTGATGAACAACAACAATCACAATCGATTTCCCTATTGTAGAAGCATAGGACAACTTTCGCTTGGGATTGTCATGACATGAAGGGGATCGATCTAAATCTTTGCACACACATATTTATGTCAAAGAAGGTGATAGACCAGTCAGTCAACCTCAAAGAGTGATGAATCATGTTATAAAGGAAATAACAAGAACAGAGTTGCAGAAGCTACTAGATGTTGGATTTATATACACAATATTTTGAAACTAATGGGTCTCATCTCTAGTTATAATTCTTAGGAAATGAAGGAAGTGGAGAGTTTGTGAAGAATACGAAGAAGTAAATTCAACAAGGAAGGATTGCTTTCCCTTTCCTTTCATTGATCAAGCAACTATACTCTTTAGTAAGTAAAACATACTTCTTCCTTAATGGTTTCAATGACTACAACTAGATAAGGATTGCACCAGAGAACACTTATCCTTGATATATATATATATATATATATATATATGATACATATGAAAAATCATTTGCCAATTTAAAGGTGTTGTAGACATGTCAAGACCACAACCTATCAGTGAGAATTGAGAAATGTTACATGATAATGCAAGAAGGTGTAGTGCTTGGACATAATGTCTCTAAGCAAGGTATATAAGATCCTACGAAGATTGAGGTAATAGAGAATTCGCTTGCTCTTGTCAAACAAAAGGATGTTAGAATTTTTAAGGACATGATTGATATTATATAAGTGCTATTAAAGATTTCAACAAGATTGCATCACCATTATTTGTTTTGCTGACAAAATATGTGGAATTTGAATGGACTAATGTATGCCAAGAGGCTTTTCAAGCACTAAAAGACATATTGACCAAGGCACCTGTCCTTAGAGGTTCAAATTGGAATCTCCCATCCCACATCCACACTAGTGTCTTAGATCATGGTGTTGGGGCAATCATGTACATAAAGGAGTTGTTGAGTATACTATTTGCTATGTCAACAAAAACTTGGATGCAACAAAATTCAACTATACAATGACAAAAAAGGAGATGTTGGCAATCATCTATGCAATAAACAAATTCAGACATTACATAATTGGGTATCAAGTCCTTGTAAACAAAAATCATCCAATAAAAATATACTTGATGAACAAACCTATTGTGAGTGGCAAGCTAGTTAGATGGTTACTCTTTTTGCAAGATTTTGATATTTTTTCTATGATAGACAAATATAATAGAGCCAATGTTTTTGTAGACTTTATTTCTAGGTTTACAAATGCCAATTCAAAGCCAATCATAGATGACTAGTTTCCAGATGAGCATCTCTTTTCTCTGCAGGTACAAATTTCATGGTATGGTGACACAACAAACTACCTTGTGTTCCCTTCCTTTTGTTGCACATTTATGTCTTGGGGCCTGAGGCTTCATGCAAGTGAAAGAAAATTTCTTCCTCCTCAATTTATATAGTGCTTTATCATCCAAACTAGAAAATACCTTCTTGATCTAATTTATGTCTTCTTTGCTTGAGTTTTGTCAAGTTTCTTAAATGCAATTCAGGATCTTTTTTTATCAAACCTCTTGATGAGTTTGTTAGTGAAGTCATAGTGCATGGTCATAAACTAAATATAACTAAGTCGTACCACTAACTCATAAACTATGTCATCCAATTGCAAAGTGGCAAGTTTAATTGCCTCATCCTCTGATAGAGGCCTAAGAGTCAAAGTCATTATCCAACTTTTGAACCTATGCTCTAGTTGTACATTTGTCACTCCCATCAAAGTGAGATATTTAAAACCCCTTTGCACTACTATACTTCTCTACTCAACCTTGTAAGCTCCCCTTTTCTTCTTCTAATTTAATTAATAATTCAAAGATAAGTGATTATTTTCTCCTTAGTTAGAGTATCATGCTCAACATAAGCATGCCCCACCTTATCAACCAAAGGGAGCTAAACCTCCTAAACAATATGTACCTTTTGTGTGTGAAAGGTGGTGGTAAGGGTCTAGGAAAAGACATTGTTGCAATTGTGTGTTTATTATTACTTTGTTTTCTCATAGAATTGTTCTCTCCAATATTCATGGTATTACCCTACGTATTGTTTTGAACACCCTATTTTTTTTTTGGTTGAATTCATCAAGAATTTAGGACATCACAATATCTAGCATTGCATCAAACTTTCTTTCCACTCGAGCGTTAGGATTGACTGAACAAACCCTCCCCTTGTTTCTATTCATTACGACTCTAAGTCGGATATGATGAGAACTTGTCGCACTACCATTGTTGTGAACCAAAACCCCTTTGGATTTTTTTTATTGCTAATAGACCTATTGTCTTGTTTGGTTGGGTTTTATTTTCTATTTTTCTTTGTTCTCTAGTGTAATATCTTAGCTCTGAGTCACTCATATCTGATGATCAACTATATGCAACTGAACGAAGCACAAGTTGGCAAGAAAACCAACTCTAATATTGCTATAATAATGTCCCATAATTTTATTTTGAAGTTTTTTGGCAAGTGAGCTTAACGAGATGAAACATGCATTTGATATTGTTGTAATAATTTTGATAATTCACTACTCAACATACAAGTAGATTATCAAGGAATACAACCTAAAATTCCTCAACATTGATGCCAAAGATGAACCCCATGGTTTGAAACACTCATCTGGAAGTGTATTTTTTGATAATTATGAAGGAACACATTGTTTAAAGCCCAGACATCACAAAAATGATGCTTAAAGAGACTCCAAACTAAAGACAAACACTACCAAATTTCCACAAAGGAGTGTAGACCAAATTTATTGGTTAAACTTCACTCTAGCATCCTCAAAACAATGCCACATAATTGTAAATTAAATTAGAATCATGCCCATCAAATAAGCACTAGGGGAAAAATAGGGGTGATAAACACATTCATTGAATAACCCCTAAAAATCAACAATGTTCAACCTAAAAATGCATGGAGGAGATTTATAAGTACTAGGTACCCACCAATGACTGGAAACCCACCCCAAAATCGACACATTTAAACCAATGAATTCCCACACCAAGCTAATACAGATTGCTATGGGTTGAACAATAGAAAATTTAATCCCTTCCAAAAATGCCTAATAAACACTTACAATTTGGTTGTCTAGCAGTAAGAGAGCATTTGGTTTGATATCCAAAAAAGTCCAACGACACGACTAAGCTTGATATCCACAATGATGGGCTCTACTTGTTGAATGAAGATATACAACTAGGTTCAAAAAAACCTGCAAACTGTATGTAAGCCACATCAAAAGTGCAAAATTTAATATCGACATTCACTAGAAACTCGCCATCAATTTATTTTAAAAACTTTCATTTTTTTAAACTCTAAATTCCAAAACTTCATGGAAGTCAATGTGTTTCCTATGTGAAAAACATCAAACTAGCTAGGATGGATATTGCAACATTAAAACAAATGAATATTGATGAGAATTTTTGTCCTCAGTCCTCTCCTATAATAACTCAATTTTCATTCCAACATCCCAATATGTGCACTCTAAATGTATGAGAATTAGAGCAGCCAAAACATCTTTATAAACTTGGAGGTGACAAGGGAAATTTCAAATTAATTTACTTCCCTCGAAAAGACCATATTTGCAATTTAGAACAACTCAATTTTTAAGTTCTCCTTTCCTAAGCATCCAACTTGAGGAACATAATATCACTTTATAAAATTTAAAATTGAAATGAATACTAAAAATGTTAATTTATAATTTTAATGCAAATAATAAAATAATTCCAACCACAATGGGGTAAGCCTTCACAAAGAACCAAAATTGAAGTCCACCATACCAAGACATAACTAATGTTAAAAGGATGTCATCAGGATCCAAAGCAAGAACCTTATTATAGATAGCCATGTTCTCCAAGAACTGTGGAGAACAACCCAGAAGACCAAAAATATTATTAAAGTGTTCCCACCAACTAGAATACCAACTAAAGGCCCACACAACTGTAGAAAACCAATAAAACTAAAACAAACTCTCCAAAAAAAACCTAGTGTCCTTCAACTACCTCCAATTAACCTACAAGAACACAAGAATAAGCTAACAAAGAAACATCATCTAACTAGATCGAAGGAGGAGACATTACATGAATATTGTCCAATCTTGTATCAACCATCTATTTTTAATATTTTCTCCTAGATAAGTATAAGAAACAAATGCCCCATTTACTTGTAATATTCTTCCTATTCTGTCTTCATCGACTTCTCCCTCGTTGGATACCTCAACCTTATAAGAGTCACCTTCTAACCTTTTTTTATTCTTGTATCGGATCACTTTATAGCAACTAGGGCTCTTTTCACTCTTGGATTATTCTCTCTAATTAATATAAATTGTCCAAAGAAGGTTAGTCATCGGATCAATTTTTCAAGTGTTTTCTTATTACTCCTTTTTTTTGTTGTCACATTCAACATGAAAAAAACAAATTTATCTGTACATCTTTTACAACATAAATAAAATAATCCATCTTGAGCAGGGGGCACATGAGATGCAAAGCCGAATTTTATCACAACATCGATGTGGCAATAACATCATGATATAGGATTTCCTTACATGGAAACAAATAAAAATTGAAAACAAAGAATGCTCTGCTCCTTCAATCAAAGAATTGAGATAATGAGGAAATTTTAGCCTCAAAACAAATACAACAAATGGGAGAAAATATAACTGACAATCCTGTCAGCCAAATGTCCAGTGCTTCGCAGAACAAGCAGCAACCTTATCACTGAAAATTTAAAAATGCAATTTACAGGGCCCAGAACAACAAGCCGCCCACCAGAAAACTTTATACAACATGATGCATTAACATCAGGATGAATACTTCCTTTATTTCAAAAATCTTTCCAAAGAATTCAATAGACAAATATGTACATCTGCAAATAACACAGAAGTGAATAAATTCAAAACATTTTTACGGACTAAAGCCATGTCAGTAAATAAGGTATATATGACAATATTTTTTAGCAAACTACAACTTAAAGAACGAAAAAATAATCTTGAATTCAATTACCTTCACAGTGAAATATAAATTGGAATCTAAAACTTCTCAAGGTCATATGGTACACGAGCGATGGGATTCCCCCAGAACATACACTATACAGGGCAGTGGTCCAGAATACTTCTCCTCAGACTCTTTCTTCCGCTCAGGATCAAGGCTACAATCAGGAAGATACATCAGGATATATTTTGTGTTTGTAAAATATAATCACTATGGACATCTTTAAAGTTCAGAAGATAAATACCTGTTTCTTACTCCCAGAAGCACCCGATGAACAGCACCAGCAACAGCAGAAACTGGTGCAATAACAGCTGCTGGAGCACCTCGAAAGGCAGATGCAATAGCTGTTCCTGCCCCATCCCCACGATTATATGACTTGACTGGATTGCTTATTAAAGAAGGAAACCGTTACCAAGTGGTTCAGGTAGGTGAGGATGCTCTGCTTGGAGAAGTTGTCGAAGGATTCAACCATTGCTCGTAATGGACCTTCAAAATCCTTAATACAAAAGATGGGCATTTAAATAACCCATTGTACTTGTGTCTTTTGTGAGTTGTCTTTGACAAGTAGATTATCTGGAGTATCATTGCTTTCATACCACCACCTCTGGTAGTCCAAGTCGTTCAGGCCTTCGAAGGTGATTGTCTGGGTCGTGATGTAATCCTTCTGAGAACCCGTAGACACCATATGTTGTCTTTGTATCTTCGGTCTTAACTTCTTCTTTCCTGCACTGGCGCTACCAGCAACTCGCACTCTGGAAAGTAATGTCTATACATTTATGTTCGTGCTCGGACCACTGCTACTAGAATCGTCCTCCAACTTTTTCCTCCTAGTTTGTTTCCCTGTTGAATGCATAATGGTTTCCTCTTTGTCGTTATGCAATATAAAAATAACTATTATTGAATCCCTAACTACCTGGTGGCTGCGTACTGCTCTTTACTTGCCTCCTCTGGAGCGTTGTACGACGCTTTAATGTTTTCCTTTGACAAGTAGATTATCTAGAGTATGAGCACATTCATACCACCACCTCCGGTAGTCCAAGTCATTCAGGGCTTCGAAGATGATTGTCTGGGTCATGATGTAATCCTTCTGAGAACCCACAGACGCCATATGTTATCTTTGTATTTTCGGTCTTAACTTCTTCTTTCCTGCACTAGCGCTACCTTCAACTCGCACTCTGGAAGGTAATGTCTATACATTTATGTTCGTGCTCAGACCACTGCTACTAGAATCGTCCTCCAACTTTTTCCTCCTAGTTTGTTTCCTTGTTGAATGCATAACGGTTTCCTCTTTGTCGTTATACAATATAAAAATAACTATTATTGAATCCCTAACTACCTGGTGGTTGTGTACTGCTGTTTACTTGCCTCCTCTAGAGCGTACGACGCTTTAATGTTGTCCTTTGACAGTTGCTTACTTCTTCCCTTCATCCATACGGTCTACCACGCATCTTCTTTCCTTACATCCGCTAAAGCTCGCTCTGTGTTGAGCATACGGCCTATCACTGTTAGCAACTCCACTTCCATTGTCCGGACGATGTACGGCTTCTCCTGTTGCACCCTTTGCCTCAGCTGTACGGCCTATTAACAGGAAATCAATGTTTTCGTTCGTACGGTCCTCCTGGCTTCCATTTTCCTCTGCATCTGTACGATCCGTACAAAATGAACAATGCGCAAATGTTATGATCCGTAAATTTTTTTAATTATGCTTTCATTTTTCATACGGACGTATGACCTTTTTATTTTATTTTTTAAAATTTAAAAAAAAAAAAAAAAAAATTCATCCTTACGGTCATACTGATCTGTCCGGCAGCCAGTTGTACGGTACCGTACAGACCTCTTTTAAATTTTTTTTTCTAAATTGGGTACCTTCGACTGCCTAGTTCTGCAACGTTGTCTCGTCTTTCATGGTATATTTTTAGGTTTGACCCATTGATTGCGTCTAGAATCGCCTGGTCGTCAAGCATCCATAACTTCACCGCCCCATTCGCTGCAACTTCCCAAATTTTATATGGGCCTAACCACTTTACTTTGAATTTTCCAGGTTTAATTTCATTTCGCCCATTAAACTTCAATACCAACTAACTAGGCATAAACTTCATCTGACAAAAATGTTTGTCGTGCCACAGTTTCCTTCGTTGTTGCGCTACGTATGTTGCCCACTACACCATTTCTCTTTTCTCATCTAGCTTATTCAAGGTATAAAGTATCTCCCTCAGACTCTCCTTGTCACCCAGTTTTTTATCAATAGCTATCCGTAGACTAGGAACCATGAATTATGCGGGTACCAATGCCTCTTGTCCGTACATCAGCTAGAAGGGTGTCTGTCCGGTGGTCACTTTGTATGAGGTACGGTAGGCCCACAAAACCGAAAGAAAATTTTCCTCCCAGTCTTCCCCTTCAACTCCACAAGACTTATAGATAATTTCCACCAAAATTTTATCAGTTGCCTCGGCCTGTCCATTCGCCCGAGGATAATACAGACTCGACAACGCATGGAAAATTTCAAATTCAGTGGTTAGGAGCTTAATGATATGATTGACAAAATGCCCACCTCTGTCACTCATCAATTGAACTGGAATGCCATACTTCTTTATTATTTGTTTGTAGATGAAATTTGCAGTGCTTAGTGCTGAGTTATCTGTTAAGGCGCGTGCTTCAACCCATTTTGTTAAATATTCAGTGGCCACCACAATATATCAGCATCGTCGAGCATGACTAGCCTTTAAAGGTTCGACGAAGTCCAACCTCCATCTTTTGAATAGCTCTTGCGGATGGGAAGGATTGAGAGGCATAAAATCCCACTTGAGGGGTTTCCATAATCGATGATGTTATATTGTGGTGACTGATCAGGAAAGTACTATCTAGGAAAGTGTTTTACCCTTTTTAGGCTTATTTTGGCCAATTTCTAGGTCGACATGTTCTAACCCTAAAATGACATAATATTGTATAAATTGGCTTAGGGTTAGGGCTTTATGTAATGTTGTATATTTTACGGTGGTATTGAGCTGTAAGGGATAGTGTATTGTGATCAAATTGTAATCACTAGATAATACAAAGATTGGACTTGCTATTTGGTGGACGTAGCCCAAGGATTGGGTGAACCACGTTAAAACTGTGTCTTGTGTTCTCTTCTGTTTTGGTTTTATTCTCTGATATTGGTTATTATTCTGCATGTAATTGTAATTTTTTTCTTGTTAATCCTAACAAGTGGTATCAGAGTGAGGTTGTCTTCAGTTATCCTCTGCACGAAGATCTCACGGTTTAGTGGGAGTCTCACAGTTGAGTGGGAGTAATGGCAGATGAGGGTAAGTTGAAGGTTGAGAAGTTTAACAGGTAGAACTTCTAGTTATGGAAAATGCAGATGGAGGACTATCTCTATCAGAAGGATTTATGGCGACCACTGGAAGGAGCGATCAAGAAACCCATTACTATGTCTCAGGAGGATTCGGATATTCTGGATAGAAAGGCATTGGGTAGCATTCACTTATGCCTGGCACAATCGGTGGCGTTTAATATTACCAAAGCAAAGACAACTAAAGAGTTGATGGAAACTGTTGCAAAGTTGTATGAAAATCTTTCCGGTTCGAATAAGGTATTTCTTATGAAGCGTTTATTTAATATGAAGATGGTAGAAGGTGGGTTAGTGACTGATCATTTAAATGAGTTTAATACAGTTACTAGTCAATTATCTTCTATAAGTATAAATTTCGATGAAGAAATTAGGGCTCTTTTGATTCTGTGTTCTTTGCCAAAAAGATGGAATAGCTTGATAATGGTTGTTAGTAATTTTGTTTCTAATTTGAACACCCTAAAATTTGATGATGTTGTTGATGTTATTCTGAGCGAGAAAATTCGTAGAAAAATATCAGGCGGATCTACATCAGGCAGTGTTTTGAATGCAGAAAGCAAAGGGAGAACAAGAGATAGAGGAAACAACTCTGGAAATCATGGGAAATCATGAGGAAAGTCAAAGGGAAAGAGGTCTCAATCAAGAGGACCTAGTGACTGCTAGTACTGTGGAAAACTGGGTCATAAGAAGAAATATTGTTGGTCTCAGAAGAATAAAGAAGGAGACAAATAGGAAGGCAATAAGGAGGCAAATATGGTAAGTAATAAATCTGACGATGATGTTTTGGTCCTTTCCCTTGAAAATGTTGATGATTCATGGGTTCTAGATTCAGGAGCTTCTTTTCAGGCCACACCCCATAGGAGTTGTTTTATTGATTATGTCCAAGGTGATTTTGGGCAAGTTTATTTGGGAGATAATGAACCCTATCAAATTGTTGGGAAGGGAAGAATTAAGATTAAGTTGCATAATGGGAATGGCTACTACAAGAGGTAAGACATGTTCCAAGGCTGAGTAGAAATTAATTTTAGTAGGGCAAATAGGTGATGAGGGTTCCTTAGTAGTAGAGAAAGGTGTGAAAGTAGGCACCTTATATCTTTGTACAGGTAATATTGTTCCTTCCACTTTAATTGTTACAGAGAAAAATGGATGTTCAGGAACAATTGTCGCAGTTGAGCAAGTTGAACACGAAATAGTTGTTGTGGATATAGAAACAACACTATGACACAACAGAATTGGGCACATGAGTGAGAAAGGTATGAAATTACTTCACTCAAAGAAAGTTTTACCAGGTCTGAAATGTGTAAATTTGGATTTTTGTGAAAGTGTTGTGTATGGGAAACAAAAGAGAGTTAGTTTCTTGAAGGGTGGGAAGGAAAAGAAAGATGATCAATTAGAACTTGTGCATACAGATGTATGGGGGCCAGCTCATGTATCTTCCCTTGGTGGCTCTTTGTATTATGTTACTTTCATTGATGATGCAACTAGGAAAGTATGGATTTATTTCCTTAGGCAGAAATCTGATGTGTTAGAAACTTTTAAGAAATGGAAAATCTTGGTTGAGAATTAGACAATTAAAAGATTAAAATGTCTCAGATCTGATAACAGTGGTGATTATTGCAGCAAAGAATTTAAATATTATTGTTCCTCTAATGGTATTCATAGAGAGAAAATAGTTCCAAGGACTCCACAAGAAAATGGAGTGGTTGAACGCATGAATTGGACAATAATGGAGCATGCAAGGACTATGAGATTGCATGTTGGGATCCCCTTAAACATGTGGGTAGAGGCTATAAATATTGTTGTTTATTTAATTAACAGAGGTCCCTCTACTCCTTTGGGTTGTGGTATTCCAGAGGAAGCATGGACTAGTAAGAAGGTAAGTTATTCTTTTCTCAAAACCTTCAGTTGTGAAGCATTTGCACACGTAGATTTTGAAAATAGAACCAAGTTGGAAGAAAAATCGAAGAAATGTGTATTTTTTGGATATGGCATTGATGAATTTGGCTATAGACTTTTCAATTTTGAAAATCGTAAAATTGTAAGAAGCGGGGATGTCATATTCAATGAGAAAGTGTTGTACAAAGATCTGTTATGACAACATGAGAAGAAAGACACTGATTATGTAGAGTTGGATGATACTCCAACAGATAATGTTCTAGTAATTCCTTATGATCCGCAACAATAGTAACAACAAATACCACACACCCCAGTGAATGTTAGACGGTCAACAAGGCTAAGTAGACCTCTAGATAGATTTTCACCTTCTTTGTATTCTATTTTATTAACTTATGATGGTAGACCTGAATGTTATAATGAAGCTATGCGGGTGGATACAAACTTCAGTGGGAGTCTGCAATGACAGATGAAATGGACTCCTTGCTGAAAAATCTGACTTGGGATTTATGTAAGTTACATGCAGGTAAACGGGCTTTGCAGAATAAATGGGTTTTCAGGTTGAAAGAAGAAGATGGAGGTAAGAAAATATTTAAAGCCAGAGATTAGTCATAAAAGGATTTGCATAGAAACATGGTATGGATTTTGATGAGATTTTTTCTCCAGTTGTTAAAATGAATTCTATTCGTACTGTTTTAAGTATTCTGACTACTGAATATTTGCATTTAGAGCGGCTTGATGTTAAAATAGCTTTTCTTCATGGTGATTTGAATGAAGAAATATATATGGTACAACCACTACAACATTTGGGGTCAAATTCCAACGCCAATTTGCGACGGCGCTACCATTTGTGTGTATTTTTTTTTTTTTCAAGTGCCCCCGATGTTGTTGTAATAGCGACAATACCATCGTAATTGTGACGCCCTCTTGATTATAAACAAAAAGAAAAAGAAAAAGAAAGGCTCATTTGTGATCGAGCTGTGGCACGCAAGCGGAAGAGGGCCCTAATGATGAGCTTGGTTTTTCCCGGTAACACAATCACTCAGCTGCTTGCCGAGGATATGCCGCCCATGACTTAGTTCATCACAAGGTGAGTAAAAATCTCCAACACCCATTTGATTTTGCAAATCCGCAGTTATAATAAACCATTTGATTTTCTTCTATTGTTTTGTATTAGGCATTATGACCGAGTTGTGGCATGCGAGCAGAAGAGGGCCCTAATGATGAGCTTGGTTTTTCCCGGTAACACAACCACTCAGCTGCTTGTCGAGGATATGTCGCCCATGATTTAGTTCATCGCAAGGTCAGTAACAATCTCCAACACCCATTTGATTTTGCAAATCCGCAGTTATAAGAAACCATTTGATTTTCTTCTATTGTTATGTATTAGGCATCTTTGTATGTATATTATTAATATCAGACCCGTTGTGTCTACATATATACATACATTTGGCTTCATAAAAGTGAGCGCATATA
>MU224798.1:1551175-1565774 GCA_018584345.1 Thuja plicata | reverse complement strand
ATTAAATTTAGTACCAACCACAGAGGAGCAAGATTAATTACATGTGTACAAAATCTGAATGGAAGTTACATACCAAAAACTTGTAACGTACTGCATGAATGTACATATAGAAAATATATCCAGAATATATCTTTGAACATAGAATACAATACCAAAAGATTAATCTTTAATATACTTAGTAAACTCTCCTCTAGAGTTTTCCCAAAAAGAATACTACCATATATGGATTAGGGATTAATTCCACACTACTCATTATTATAGCATAAAATATAAGATAGATTATCTTTTTGACACCAATGAAAACAATTTCATATCATTACAACAAGTATAATATAAGAAAGGATCTCTATCATCGGGGACTGTAATTTCTGACTCATTATAGGGGAACTTCAAGAATTGGTTTTTGGTGGATGGTACAAATTGTATGACATGCATCCTTGGTTTATCGAGGATAATATTATAGCTGAGCTCTAGATGAAGTACTTGGAATGTCGTCTCATCTGTGATTGGGCCACATTAAACTCTTAAAAACTCTAAAGCGACACTAAAAAAATACATGCGACATCAAACTGTTGGAAACTATCGACGGCTCGATGTTGCATGTATAGCAAATTCATCGCACGTCTGTCGTAATTGTGACACTAAAACTGTGACACTTAGGTGTCGTAATAGCGACAGATAAAATGTAATGACAGCATGATAAACATTATAGTCAGCTTGTATTGCGACACCTAGATGTCACTCTTTTTAGATGTGTGATGAATTTTCTATACATGCGACGTCAAGCTGTCAGAAATTACCGACGGCTCGACGTCGCATGTATAGAAAATTTGACACACGTCTGAAAAAAGTGACAGCTAAGATGCGACGCCTACGTGTCGTAATAACAACAGATAAAATGTGACATCGACGTTTCGTAATAGCGACAGCTAAAATATGTAACGACAGCATGGTAACCATCATAGTCGGCTTGTATTGTGATGGTTAGTACCATCGCAATAACAACAGATGGTTCAGCCGTCATTGTTTTCGACACCAAAATTACAACACTGGTCTCTGTCACTTGGTCGACGGGACAGTGTCAAAAAAGTGACACATAGCCATCGAAAAATGGTCCCAAATGTTATAGTGAGCCACAGGGATTTGAGGTCAAGGGTAAGGAGAGTTTAGTGTACAAATTGCAAAAAAAATTATATGGCTTAAAGCAAGCACCTCGACAATGGTATATTAAGTTTGATACTTTTATGAATGAGAATGGATACACTCGATGTAATTTTGACCATTGTGTTTATTTCAAGAGGTTGAATAATGACAGCTACATTATTCTATGTTTATATGTTGATAATATGCTTGTAGCTGGATCTAACATGGATCATATTAAGGGGTTGAAACAACAGTTAGCAAAATATTTTGCTATGAAGGATTTGGGGGCAGAAAAATAAATCCTTGGCATGAAAATTTGCAAAGATAGGAAGAACAAAAAATTAAATCTATCACAGGTTGATTATGTTGAAAACGTGTTGCAAAGATTCTCCATGAAGGATGCCAAAGTTGTCACTACACCTTTGCCTGGTCATTTGAAATTGACTAAGGATATATATCCAAAGACACCAGAAGAAGAGGGAAAAATATCCAAGATAACTTATGTTTTAGCTGTAGGGAGCTTAATGTATGTTATGGTATGTACTAGGCCAGACATTGCACGTGCAGTGGGAGTCATTAGAAGGTATATGAGTCACCCTGGGATTGAGCATTGGAATGCAATAAAATGGATTCACAAATATTTGAGAGGTACATCCAATAAGTGTTTACACTTTGGGGGCTCTACTACTGTTCATGGCTATGTTGACTCAGATTTGGCAGGAGATATAGATACCAGGAAGAGTACTACAGGTTATGTATTTACTATTGGTGGGACAGCAGTGAGTTGGATTTCTCAGTTACAAAAGGTGAATGATTTATCCACTACATAGGCAGAGTATGTTGCTGCTAAAGAGGCAGCCAAGGAGATGATATGGATTCAATTATTCATGGAAGAATTGGGACATCCACAGGCAGGTAATTATATGCATTCAGAAAGGCAAAGTGTCATTCATCTTGCAAAGAATTCTGCTTTGCACTCAAAGACAAAGTACATACAGTTGCAGTATCATTTCATTCGGTCAGTTTTGGATGATGGGGTAGTTAAAGATGGAAAATATTCATACAGATGATAATCTAGCGGATATGTTTACAAAGGTTGTAACGAGGGGGAAGTTGAATTATTTTTTAGCCTCATTTGGTCTTCTAGATTGAATAGACTAACAGAAGAGCAGAGTCCAGGAAGGTTGGAACCAGTGGGAGCTTCATAGGGTAGCGGTTGTTCTACAGGATCAGTCTCCAAGTGGGAGAATTGTTGGTTTATGTGGAGTTTGATCAGTCTCCAAGTGGGATATTTTTATATTGTGGTGACTGATCAGGAAAGTACTATCCAGGAAAGTGTTTTACCTTTCTCTAATGTGTCCTTTCTAAAAGCCTTTAAAGTTCTGACAAAGTCCAACCCCCGTCTTTCGAATAGCTCCGGTGCATGGGAAGGATTGAGAGGCATAAAATCCCACTTGAGGGGTTTCCCTTCTCGTCGATGTTATAATGTGGTGATTGATCAAGAAAGTACTATCCAGCAAAGTGTTTTACCTTTTTGAGGCTTATTTTGGCCAATTTCTAGGCCGCCATGTTCTAACCCTAAAGTGGCATAATATTGTATAAATTGGCTTAGGGTTAGGGTTTTATGTTATGTTGTATGTTTTATGGTGGTATTGAGTTGTAAGAGATTGTGTATTGTGACCGGATTGTAATCACTGGATAATAGAAAGATTGGACTTGTTGTTTGGTGGACATAGCCCAGGGATTGGGTGAACCATGTTAAATCTTTATCTTGTGTTCTCTTATGTTTTGGTTTTATTCTCCGGTATTGGTTATTATTCTGCATGTAATTGTTATCTTTGTCTTGTTAATCCTAACGTCTGACAAGTATCACATGTCCGACTAACCATCCTCAAGCATCATTGTACAATGTTAGCCACCATAAGCTGGCTAAGAAAACCTTCCATGTTGTCATATCGAGACCCATGTTTCCTCCTGCTATTCCTTCATGGGATTCCTTTAGCACACTTGGTACCTCCTCCATCACCCATCGTCTCAATACTTGGTCTGGACACATTTTATACAACAATTTGTTGATTAGTTGGAAGGTCCTGCTCCTGAGGACCAACTTCCTTCGTTCTCCTGGAGGCTTGTCCTGGGGAAAATGATTTGTGGACAAATATTCCCTTGTACTTGTATACCACTTAGGGAGTAAGGAAATGTAAAATAGGTGTGTGTCTGGGAAGTCATCATTTACTCTAACAAGTGGCTCGCCAGCCTTGATTCGTGATAATTGGTTGGTGATCACATGGCTAGGTCTTGGTCATTCGACAATATTGAATGTGAAATCCTAAAGTAAGAGGATCCATTGACTCACCCTTCCTTGAATAATAGGCTTGTTGACCAGGTACATGAGAGCCTGGTGGTCCACATAGAAGGTAAATGGCGTCGCTAGTAAATAGTGCCTAAATTTTTGGATAGAATAGACCATTCCAAGGGCCTCCCTTTCTGTGGTGTTATAATTCTTCTCAGCATTTGACACCAACCTTCTTGTGAAATATATGGGGTGATCCAGTCTATGCCCTCTTTCCTGAGCCAAGGTGGCTCCGATGGCATAATTTGATGTTTCCACATGCACATGAAATTCTTTGTCCCAATTAGGGAATGCAAGAATAGGAGCACCCAACAATATTATTTTCAAATCGTCGAAGGATTCCTCTTTCTCCTTCTTCCAAGCGTACGGCTCTCCCTTCCTCCTGAGCCTATCTATAGGATATGAAATTCATGTGAAATTCTTGATGAATCGGTGGTAGTATTCGATATGGCCCAAGAAATATTTGATGGTAGTCATGTTCGTAGGAACCTCCATCTGATCAACTATTAATTGTACCTTGTTGGGGTCTATTTTTAATCCCTCCTTACATGTGCCTGAGAAAATTCCCTTGTGGCACCATAAACCAACACTTCTTTGGATTAAGTGACAAACGGCTCACTGACACCATTCCATGCATGTGCATGTCTTGCCGGCTGAATATGGATCAATTGTCCAAGAATGCTTTAAAGTTCTCGGTCGACATCTTGTCAAAGATATGTAAGATAATATTTTGGAAGGTCGCCGGTGCATTGCAAATGACAAAGGGCATTCAATTATATGCATATGCAGCATCCTCCACTACGAAGGTTGTTTTCAATTTGTCTTCCTCCACAATGGATATGTGGTTATATCCAAAAAAATCCATCCATAAATGAATAGATCTCATGGCCGGCTACTTCCTCCAATATACTATCAATGAACAGAATGGGAAACAGGTCCTTAATTTTCATTGTGTTGAGGCATCAAAAATCTATGCAAATGTGGATCTGATTGGCTTCCTTCTTTAGTAAATCACAATGGGGGAAACCCACTCGCTTGTGTTAACCCGAAAGATGATACCTACTTCCAACATTCATTTAATTTCAACCTCCACCCTTGCAGCATAATTCATGTTCATTTTGTATGGCCTCTTTTGTACAGGTTGGGCTCCGGGAACCAGAGGAATCCAGTGCACGCATAAATCCAGGAATACACCCTTTAGATCCTTGTAAGTCCATGAAAACATGTCCTTGTACTCTATAAATATTTTGAATTCCATCATCTTTAATACTGGGTTCCAGTCATCACCCATCAGGATGATTTTTGGGTTATGCTCATCTCCGAGATTAATCTCCTTCAGCTTCGCTTCTTTGTATCGAATCAATTCATCCTTGGATAACTCACAGGCAAGACTCTCCTTGATTCGAGATTCTCCTTATTTGTATTCTTTGTATTCCTGAGGGAACTCATTCAAATCTTCCTCAATCTATAGCATATTACAAGATAAAGGGAATAGTTCATAGTCACTCATTTGCCAATGAAATAGGCCATCCATAGAGTTTGTATCATCCTCCAATTCTAGTACCCCTTCTTCATTGGGCTCCATACTCTCTTTCCCTTCATCTACTCCATTTTCAGATTCGGAGTCTGAGGAAGATGTCATTTCCTCTCCTAGCATCTGCGTCCTGAGGTCGACCACAAACTTTCTCCCCCCTCCTCAAATGATAAAGTGTTTTTCTTCCAATTGTGATTTTCTTTCGCAGCCATCAGCCACCCTCTCCCTAAGATAGTTTCATACCCTTACCACTTCATAGGAATCACTACGAATTCCAAGGTAAACAGTTGTGTGTTGATGGTTACTTGTTGTGCCATCAGGGTTCTGAGGGGTTTGATGCCATGTTAAGTTGAAGGTCGGCGGTCATAGCATCAATTTTCCAAGACTCTTCCAAGTGTCCTCGGGTAGAACGTTCACCCCTGATCCACCATCAACAATTGTGTTAGTGAGAATGGTACCCACGATACCCATCTCGACTACTATAGGGTTTCGCCCACTATTTATAGCCAGTGTCATTCGGTCTACTACGGAACTACCACGAACCTTCGTTCGTTCCAATGTACTTTTTGGGATGGTTTGATTGTTAAACAGAGTTGTTTTTAGATGCGGCATCATTCTGAGTGGGTCCTTGACTTTCACCGATATCTCCAATTTCATTATCTTCCTTGGGATGTTTTGTTCTGTCGTGGCTTGAGTAGAAGTGTCAAAGGTATCCTTTAGGTCCCTTCCATCATGCAATTCCCTCTCAATATCCACCTTTGCCTCAAGTACTCTTTGTTTCTTTGTACAAGGGTCGACATAAGTGGCCTTCTTTTCTTGTGCTCATTTAATTTCCAAGATATCTTCCTATGTATCTCTTCTTTCCAATTCAATGTAGTTGCAACTAGGATTCAGACAGTTGACCTCCTTGTGGTCCCCCGGTCCACACCACCTACATAGTTTCTATGGAGGAGTTTCCTCCTTCTGGAAATCATGGGAAAAGTTTCCCCATTGGTTGCAATTTATACATTGTATCATTGATCTTCCCTTTGCATCATACTGGATCTGAGGGCAGTTGCTTTTATTTTTATTTCCTCTGCCTCCCCGTCGATTACTTCTTTAGCTATCAAATGACGCAGTATTATTATTATTTTGTTGACTGGAGATTCCAGATGTGGAAGGTTTCTCCTGTGTGAACAACACTTGTTGATTCCTGGCCCTCAAGTTATAGGGGCATTCTTTGGTGGAATGTCCCACAATCTGGTAGATGTCACAAAAGGATTTCTCTGGGTAAGAACCTTTCGTGTGTCCGGCTTCCTTGTAGTTTGTACACCACACCTCATCCTCCTCAGTTTTTCTTGATCCTCCTTTCATTACCTTAATCTCCTTCATCATCCTTTAGAGGTCAATTGCAAACCATTCACTTTCTTACTTGATTTGTCCTCACTACTTTCCTCTGAGGACTTCGTTTTCTTGGAGGTCTTGCATTCGCTCTCCATATCCATTGCACAGTTATATGCATTATCGTACGAATTTGGGGGTACAATCTTCATTTTCTTTCGAAGGGAAGTCTTGAGTCCTTCAAAGAACCATCGCTTCTTTAGTTCATCGACTGGGGTAGATTCCATTTTTCCAATCAGTTCCTTCAAGTAATGCCCGTAGGCTCTAACAAACTCATTCTTCACATGTTTCATGTTGTAGATCTTGGCAAGGATCTCATTGTCATCTCATAGCAACTTAAATTTTGTTTGGAAATCTTTCTTCACTAACCCCCATGTCGTCAAACAAGTTTTATCCACATTGGAGTACCCCTTCCCTTATTGTGGCAGGAAACTATCTAACCCACTCGTCCTAATCGGTGACTATGTTGGCAGTTCAGAATCCTCCTTCGCCTAGCCTACAAACTTGGGCAACTTTTGTTTATTCAAGGCTATTATTACCGGTTGTTGCACCGGTTGTACCCCCTATGGTTGCAGAGGTGGGGGTTGTGTTTGTCCACCTAGCTTGTCAGTATTGTACTGTGATGTGGCAATTACCAAGTTTCGGATACCAGATTGTCTTCCTATGTTCGGTGTCTAAAGGTCAAATAGAGTGTCTTGGTTGTCTGGCGCTTCTGCCTCGTCGGCACCTCCAGTCATGCTCGATCCTTCTTCACTCTTGCTTTTTGTTCCCTTTTTCCTTGGTATTAGGGATAGGTTCTGAAACGCTTCATGTGTTTCTTTGATCAGATTCAACCTTTGTCATGTTTCCTCGAGTAACTCTTCACCACTCCTCACTCATTGGTGCTCTGGTGAACGCTAGTGTTCTCCTTCGGTTGTCACAGCTCCTGTGACTCCCTTTCGCCAGGTTGTCCCTCAATGAGTTTTCTGAACCATCGTTGACATTCTATTTTTTGGGAAAGGATTAGAGCTTCATGTGTAGCCTCCAAGGCATTCGGTTCTTCTTTTTTATTCCTATCTATCTTTAAGCAATTGGGCATCAATCATAATAAAGCATAACACAGAGCACTTTTTATTTATTCATGTTTCTGTACAACAAATCAACTGTCTAATCTTGTTATTATGGATTTTACAGTGTTCCTTTTATTCATTCCCCAGGCTTAAAGCCCATGGGTTTGTTCTTCGTTGATTTCCATCACACTCTTCTTCCTTGCAGCAATTGTTTTCGACAAAGTTCCTCAGGATTTTTTTCGTTGTTGTTCACGCTCTACGTCCTCCCTTTGGTTCCTCTGGGCAATGGTTGTCTACACCAACAGACAGGGTAATTGATGCAACAACCTATTTGCAGTGGGGCTGACGTTTAGTGCGTCCCACACAGTGCCTTCGAAAACTTCTTCTCATACGACTTCCCTTCACACGAACGTTTCAATGGTTGCCTGAAATAGAATGCGAAGGTCTATTGTCAGAGCATGCTCCCCTTCAAAAAGTTATGTAATTCCTTCCTCATTGGTTCTCGCACTGGTATTCTCCTCAAATGGTAGTCCCATTTAACCATTCATTCTGTCACTTGCCATATTCGGTTGGCAACGGAGCCAAATGTTTACCCTCGTGGGGTAACAGAGATTATTTGCATACAAAAAGTAAAGTACTTAGCAGAGAATGTAAAGAGAACATATAAACATTATATTCATAGATTGATCACCATGTACAAAGGTATTTCTGCATATCATAATCAGCACATCCTTGCTAGAAGAGAGAAATGCATACATATAGTGTCCGAGGGGATGTGATGCAAACTGTCACATCTGTGTAACTCCCTCGGACAGACCAACCATTTAACTACCCAGTTACCTGACAAAAAAGCCAAATTTTCGAGTATCCACTTATCCTAGAAAGGCCTTGGCTTTCTATCATAGATGATTTCATTGTGTGTAGGTCAGGAGAATTGATCATTTGTAAATGGAAATGTTACCGAAAAGCTATTTTTATACCCACCAACATAGCCACATACGAGATTGACTAGACAATCTGACTTGACCTTGCAAATAATGAGAAAAATATTGTGCAAGCCCTCACGAAAACTGGTAGAAGTCCCATGCTTTAAATACTATATGAAGAAACTATCTAATCTCATGTGATTTAAAATAACTACAATAGAGATATGGAAAAACTATCCTACCTAGCTTGTCCTTCTTGCTTGCTACATGCATTGCTTCATACAACATTGTCATAACTTTTTACCTATTGCGCATATGCTTCATAAGCCACTTCCTCGTGCCAGTGATTTGTCTATTCCATGTATGAATGTTGCATCAATGAGTATCGACACTAGTCAGGTGGAGATCACCCCTGGAAAACATTTCAATGTAAACAAGTTTGATGAACAACAACAATCACAATTGATTTCCCTATTGTAGAAGCATAGGACAACTTTCGCTTGGGATTGTCATGACATGAAGGGGATCGATCTAAATCTTTGCACACATAGATTTATGTCAAAGAAGATGATAAACCAGTCAGTCAACCTCAAAGAGTGATGAATCGTGTTATAAAGGAAATAATAAGAACAGAGTTGCAGAAGCTACTAGATGTTGGATTTATATACACAATCTTTGGAAATTAATGGGTCTCATCTCTGGTTACAATTCTTAAGGAAGGGAGGAAGTGGAGAGTTTATGAAGAATACGAAGAACTCATTTCAACAAGGAAGGATTGTTTTCCCTTTCCTTTCATTAATCAAGCACTATACTCTTTAGTAAGTAAAACATACTTCTTCCTGAAAGGTTTCAATGGATACAACTAAATAAGGATTGCACCAGAGAACACTTGTCCTTGATATACATATGCATATGCAATCCTACAGTTTGACCTTTGTAATACTCATGCTATATTTCAAATGGAAATCCTCAATATTTTCTAAAATTTTAAACATGACTACATGGAGGCGCATATGGATGATTTAATCACATATGGTGATACATATGAAAAAACATTTGTCAATTTAAAGGTGTTGTATACATGTCAAGACCACAACATATCAGTGAGCATTGAGAAATGTTCCATGATGATGCAAGAAGGTGTAGTGCTTGGACATAATGTCTCTAAGCAAGGTATATAAGATCCTACCAAGATTGAGGTAATAGAGAATTTGCTTGCTCTTGTCATACAAAAGGAAATTAGAAGTTTTAAGGATATGCTTGTTATTATATAAGTGTTATTAAAGATTTTAACAAGATTGCATCACCATTATTTGTTTTGGTGACAAAAGATGTGGAATTTGAATGGACTAATGTATGCCAAGAGGCTTTTCAAGCACTAAAAGACATATTGACCAAGGCACCTGTCCTTAGAGGTCCAAATTGAAATCTACCATCCCAAATCCACACTAGTGTCTTAGATCATGGTGTTGGGGCAATCCTGTACATAAAGGAGTTGTTGAGTATACTATTTGCTATGTCAACAAAAACTTGGATGCAACAAAATTCAACTATACAATGACAAAAAAAGAGATATTGGCAATCATCTATGCGATAAACAAATTCAGGCATTACATAATTGGGTATCAAGTCCTTGTACACACAAATCATCCAATAACAAGATACTTGATGAACAAACCTATTGTGAGTGGCAAGCTAGTTAGATGGTTACACTTTTTGCAAGATTTTGATATTTTTCTATAATAGACAAATCTAATAGAGCCAATGTTTTTGCAGACTTTCTTTCTAGGTTCACAAATGGCAATTCAAAGCCAATCATAGATGACTAGTTTCCATATGAGAAGGCACTAGTTATTGTTTTGATTATTTTCTATTTATCCATTGACGTAATAGTACTTTATTTAGTGTTTCCTTCATTTTGTATCACAATTATGTCTTGGGGCCCAAGGCTTCATACAAGTGAAAGAGAATTTCTTCCTCCTCAAGTCATATAGTGCTTTATCATCCAAACTAGAAAATACCTTCTTGATCTAATTTATGTCTTCATTGCTTGAGTTTTGTCAAGTTTCTTAAATGCAATTCAGGATCTTTTTTATCAAACCTCTCGATGAGTTTGTTAGTGAAGTAATAGTGCATGGTGATAAACTAAATATAACTAAGTCGTACCAATAACTCATAAACTATGTCATCCAAGTGCAAAGTGGCAAGTTTAATTGCCTCATCCTTTGATAGAGGCCTAAGAGTCAAGTGATTATCAAACTTTTGAACCCATGCTCTAGGTGTGCCTTTGTCACTCCCATCAAAGTGAGATATTGAAAATCCCTGTGCACTACTAGACTTCTCTACTCAACTTTGTAAGCGCCCCTTTTCTTCCTCTAATTCAAATAATAATTCAAAGATAGGTGATTCTTTTATCTCCTTTCGAAGAGTATCATGCTCAACATAAGCATGCCCCACCTCATCAACCAAAGGGAGCTAACCTCCTAAACAATATGTACCTTATATATGTGTGAAGGGTGGTGGTAAGGGTCTAGGAAAAGACATTGTTGCAATTGTGTGTTTATTATTACTTTATTTTCTCATAGAATTGTTCTCTCCAACATGCATGGTATTACCCTATGTATTGTTTTGAACTCCCTATGGCATGTTTTGGTTGAATTCATCAAGCATTTAGGACATCACAATATCTAGCATTGCATCAAACTTTCTTTCCACGCGAGTGTTAGGATTAACTGAACCAACCCTCCCCTTGTTTCTATCCATTGTGTCTCTAAGTCGGATATGATGAGAACTTATCGCACTACCATTGTTGTCAACCAAAACCCCTTTGGATTTTTTTTTATTGCTAATAGACCTATTATCTTGTTTGGTTGGGTTTTATTTTCTATTTTGCTTTGTTCTCTAGTGTAATATCTTATCTCTGAGTCACTCATATGTGATGATCAACTATATGCAACTGAATGAAGCACAAGTTGGCAAGAAAACCAACTCTAATATTGCTATAATAATATGCACCATAATTTTACTTTGAAGTTTTTTGGCAAGTGAGTTTAATGAGATGAAACATGCATGTGATATTGTTGTAATAATTTTGATATTTCACTATTCAACATACAAAAGGATGTGATTGCACATTTATTGAAGCATACACAATCAATTAGAAATTTCATAACATGAAAAATTCTCAAGGAATACAACTTAAAATTCCTCAACATTGATGCCAAAGATGAACCCCATGGTTTGAAACACTCATCTGGTAGTGTATTTTTTGATAATTACAAAGGAACTCATTGTTTAAAGCCCAGACATCGCAAAAATGATGCTTAAAGAGACTCCAAACTAAAGACAAACACTACCCAATTTCCGCAAAGGAGCGTAGAGCAGATTTATTGGCTAAACTCCTCTCTAGTATCCTCAAAACAATGCCACATAATTGTAAATTAAATTAGAATCATGCCCATCAAACAAGCACTAGGAAAAAAATAGGGGTGATCAATACATTCATCCAATAACCCCTAAAAATCAACAATGTTCAACCTAAAAATGCATGGAGGAGATTTATAAGTACTAGGTACCCACAATAGAAAATTTAATCCCTTCCAAAAATGCCTAATAAACACTTACAATTTGGTTGTCTAGCAGTAAGAGAGCATTTGGTTTGATACCCAAAAAAGTCCAACGACGCGACTAAGCTTGATATCCACAATGATGGGCTCCACTGTTGAAAATGAGTTGAGTAACTGAGAGGGGGGTGAATCAGTTACCACAAAATCAAATCCAAGTCCCTTAGATGTCTTAATCAAACTTATCACTCTGTTCGGTTAATAAAAGATATTATGTTGTTACTCGGTTAACAAAGCAATCTTAAAATATTAAATGTGATTAACCTTTAATGACTAAGTGCAGAAACATAAAACTTAAAGCAAATAACAGATACACAAATGACACCAAGATTTAACGTGGAAACCCAATTTGGGAAAACCACCAATTGCAACTAGTTACTGTTTTTCATTCTTTTGAAGTGAGCCCTGTTAGGAGCCAACCATGTTAAAGGTTACAAAACACATTGTTAGGTGTAACCTTGTTAGAGGATTTAATCACCTTGTTAGGAGTGGCCTTGCTAGAGGTCTTCAAACACTTCAATGTAGAAATGTCACCTTGTAAGAAGATTTATGAAAGACTATTAAGTCTATTTAGATATTTGGATCGTTGTTACAATTAACAATGAGTTTCACTTGATTGAAAGAAGCAACTGACTTTGTAGATTCAAATCCCTTTTCTGGGTTTAACTGGATCCTCACTGATCAAATATTCTTTTGCATCTCGGTCTAAATATTTTGTCCTTAATCAAAATTCCTTCTTACTTCTCCTTCACTCTTCATATCAAAAAACTCTACCCCACACACACACATATATATATAACCCTTGTCAAGTCGGCCCGAATACCCTTCCAAATAAACAATAAAACTCAAATCTGTCAACTGCAATTAACCAATTAAACATAAAGTGTAAATTGTTGCCAGTCAACTGACACTAAATGGTCAACTGACACTGAATGCATAAGTCGGTTAACACTATAATCCTTTGATGCCCAACCATTACTCTGCTGAAACAAAACTTACTATATTGCCCAAGTGAACTCAAGTGATACAGAACTTCCTCTATTAACCAACTGAACTCGGTTAATACGGCAAATCACTTGCTGATACTGGAGTCTACTTCAATGCCCAAGAGTTCTCGGCATACGCTGACTATGCTCGGTTGGGTTTAGACATTTGTGTATACATTTGTGTAACGTCAATGACAGTACACAATTGAATAATTGTCTTCAACAACCACATCAAAAAGTGCAAAATTTAATATAAACATTCACTAGAAACTCGCCATCAATTTATTTTAAAAACTTTTATTTTTTTAAACTCTAAATTCCAAAACTTCATGGAAGTCAATATGTTTCCCATGTGAAAAACATCAAACTAGCTAGGATGGATATTGCAACATCAAAACAAATGAGTATTGATGAGAATTTTTGTCCTCAATCCTCTCCTATAATAACTCACTTTTCATTCCAACATCCCAATATGTGCAACTCTAAATGTATGAGAATGAGAGCAGCCAAAACATCTTTATAAACTTGGAGGTGACAAGGGAAATTTCAAATTAATTTACTTCCCTCGAAAAGACCCTAATTGCAATTTAGAACAACTCAATTTTCAAGTTCTCAATTGTTTTATTATTTACATTAAAATTATAAATGAATACTAAAATGTTAATTTATAATTTTAATGTAAATAATAAAACAATTCCAACCACATTGGGGTAAGCCTTCACAAAGCACCAAAATTGAAGTCCATCATACCAAAACATAACTAATGTTAAAAGGATGTCATCAAGTCCAAAGCAAGAACCTTATTATAGATAGCAATGTTCTCCAAGAATTGTGGAGAACAACCTAGAAGGTCAAAAATGTTATTAAAGTGTTCCCACCAACTAGAATACCAACTAAAGGCCCACACAACTGTAGAAAACCAATAAAACTAAAACAAACTCTCCAAAAAACCTAGTCCTTAAACTACTCCAATTAACCTACAAGAACCCAAGAATAAGCTAACAAAGAAACATCATCTAACTAGATCCAAGGAGGAGACATTACATGAATATTGTCCAATCTTGTATCTATTTTTAAGATTTTCTCCTAGATAAGTATAAGAAACAAATGCCCCATTTACTTGTAATATTCTTCCTATTCTGTCTTCATTGACTTCTCCCTCGTTGGATACCTCAACCTTATAAGAGTCACCTTCTAACCTTTTTTATTCTTGTATCGGATCACTTTATAGCAACTAGGGCTCTTTTCACTCTTGGATTATTCTCTCTCTCTCTCTAAAAAACAATTAATATAAATTGTCCAAATAAGGTTAGTCATCGGATCAATTTTTCAAGTGTTTTCTTATTGCTCCTTTTTTTGTTGTCACATTCAACATGAAAAAAGCAAATTTATCTGTACATCTTTTAAAACATAAATAAAATAATCCATCTTGAGCAGGGGGTACATGAGATGCAAAACCGAATTTTATCACAACAGCCATGTGGCAATAACATCATGATATAGGATTTCCTTACATGGAAACAAATAAAAATTGAAAACAAAGAATGCTCTGCTCCTTCAATCAAAGAATTGAGATAATGAGGAAATTTTAGCCTCAAAACAAAT
>MU224798.1:1529169-1550645 GCA_018584345.1 Thuja plicata | reverse complement strand
ACAATCAGGAAGATACATCAGGATATATTTTGTGTTTGTAAAATATAATCACTATGGACATCTTTAAAGTTCAGAAGATAAATACCTGTTTCTTACTCCCAGAAGCACCCGATGAACAGCACCAGCAGCAGCAGAAACTGGTGCAATAACAGCTGCTGGAGCACCTCGAAAGGCAGATGCAATAGCTGTCCCTGCCCCATCCCCACGATTATATGACTTGACTGGATTGCTTATTAAAGAAGCAGCTGTTCTCTCCAAGCCACGTGTAAGACTTTCACAGGCCTGTAACATTCAATTCATTTGTTCCATTGTCTTAAGTCTTCCCTTTTACGAGGGTACTTGCACATCACATTCATGATGAAAACAAGACTTTAGCAAAAGGAAAGTTATTCATATATGATAAACTGTTAGGAACCAGAACTATTGAGCAAACACACCAAATGCAATTAAAATCATAGTGACATTAAAAGAAAAATTTACATCTCAAGGTACCAATAGAATGTCATACATAGGGGGGAAAATTGTACCAATAGATTCTTAAGTGACTGATGTCAGGTTTTATACCTGTGAACACTTCTTCTGGAGTTTTGTTGTCTAGGAGTGAGTGAGGGCATCTATTTTGGATGTAGACGGTTGTTTGAGAGGCTTCAGCCCAAAATGAGATTTCCATGTTTTGATCAAACATCATGGCTCTAGCAGCCTCTACTATGGTCCTATTTTTTCTTTCAGCTACTCTGTTTTGTTGAGGGTTGTAAGGTGCAGTGAACTCCCTCTTAATCCCGGCATTTACACAAAACTCTTTAAATACATCAGAAGTATATTCCCCCCGATTGTCTGTTCTAAGTGTTTTGATTTTCTTCGCTGACAAGTTTTCTACAAAGGCCTTAAATTCCTTAAATCTCAAAAGAATTTCTTCAAACTCATTTTTTAGAAAATTAATACAAGTCTTCTAGGAGAAGTCGTCAACAAATATTACATAGTACAAAAACCACCCCATAGAGGGTAAAGACAGGGCCACATAAATCTGAATGAATGAATTCTAATACATTATTACTTTTGCTAGAACATTTTGAAAAGTTCCCTTAGTGTTCTTACCTAGGGCACAGCCCTTGCGGGTTCCTTCATGGTTGTGGTTTAACCTAGGCATACCATTCACTAACTTCTCTATGGAGGGTAGAGCACGGAAATGAAGGTGTCCTAGTCTTCTATGTCAAATCCCGTTTGACCTTGAACTTTCATGGAGGGCTTGAAGAGTGGTGCTTAGCTTGTAGACGATTTCATGCCCAACTCCTATAGATAGAGCCTTCTTGATGGTGGAGTTCTTTGTCCATGCCAAAACTTTTCCTTCCATGAATGTTATTTTGTACCCTTTGTCTTCAAGTGCTGAGATGGACACAAGATTCCTTTTTATCCCTGGTACGAACAAAACTCCAGTGAGTTGAAGTGATATGCCTGACTTCATATTTATGGTTCAAGTTCCAACCCCTTTAACAGGATAGTTAGAGTTGTCTCCGATGGTTACCTCCTCATCAGAATTTTCCACAAGAGTATCTAGGTGTTCTTTGTATCCTGTGATATGTCGGGATGCTTCACTATCAATCACCCAAGTGTTGGGGTTGTTGGATGTTTGGCTTGACAAGGCTGAATATAACACATACTTCTCAGAGTATTTTTCCGGGCTAGTCTTTCCAACTTTAGCAAAGGAGGCTTGTTGTTTTGTTCTATCTGGAAACTTCATGGCATAATGCCCATATTGATCACATCTGAAACACTGCACTTGTGACATGTCTCTTCTCTTCTTGGAGGAGCCTTTTTCATTTGAACCCTTATCATTCTTGCGTTTGATGTTTCTCTCCTTCCCCTTCTTGTGGGATTTGGAGTATAATACATGGATATCTTCATTTGTAGAGTCTTGATTTATTCCTCTGGTGATTAGTCTTGATTCCTCTTGAATACAATCCATTTTTAGTCTATCAAAGTTTGGGAATTTGGAACGTGCACTTATTCCTTGAATAAAAGATTCTCGAGATTTTGGAAGACCATTTAGGGTTATCATTGCAATTTCCTTGTTGTCTATTTGATGACCTATGTTGGACAATTGGTCCTTCACTTCAGTGATCCTCATGAAATAGGACGTAATTGTCTCTCCTTTATTCATTTTCACATGGTGAAATTGATTTTTCAGAGTGAGTGCTCTGCTAGTGTTATTTATCTCATACATGTTTGCTAGGGCTTTACATGTGGTATGCAGTATCATATTTTGCAATAATTGGGACTAAGTGATGTCTAACTGCATCCACTATTATTTTCATATCCTTTCCATTATTTTTATTCCACTGAATTTTCTCATCATTATCATTTGGTTCTGGTATATTCTCCCTTACAAATGAGTCTAATTCATTTTCTCTCAAAGTGAGCATGATTTTAAATTTCCATGAAACAAAGTTTGTGGCTCCCTCAAGACGATCTTCGAATCTGACTCCTCTTTGCCATTATGTAGAGAGGAATGTGATTATTTATAGTTTTAATCAGTTTGCTATCTTCAATCTAATCGGATCTTCCTTAGCCTAAAGCTCTGAAACCGTGTTAATGTAAATAGATTTATAGCAAATGAAAAATGAATGCAAATTTTATTTTGTATATTCACTAATATATGTCGTCTCTTTTCAGGTATGCAGCAAATAAAAGATTTTGAATTCACAACTGATATTTTAAGTAATAATACACAATGAGAATATGGAAGTATTACAAAACAAATGCTGATAGAAATACTTCTAAATTACTTGTTGATCGAATATGAGAAGACTTGCATTCGATGTTGTATATGCTTCTCTTGTTCGATCATGAGAAGCCCATATATAAACGTGGAGACATGTTGATGAATAGACATGTCTCCACGTGTGGAGACATGTCTCTCCATCAACATGTCTTCCACGATAACTAAGCATAAAAAATAACTTGTACTGATTCATGTCTAACCAATCAGTGATTGTGTTTACATCAAACCGATACTAATCGGTGATTGTATATTAACCCATATCAATCAATAATGATGCCAAATCAAACCAATACTAATCGGTGATTGTATATTAAACGATATCAATCGGTATCGATGCCAAATCAAACCAATACTAATCAGTGATTAAATAACAATGGAATCAATGAAGCATATCAATAATCAGAATTGATGTCATTTGATCCTTTTAAAATAACAAACAAATGATTAGTTAATTATATTAATAATATGAGAATATATTAATATTATTTTTTTCTCAATTATGAATGTACGAATATATATAAATATGTATAATAATAATATCTATTATTATTATATATATTGGTATGTCTATGTATGTGCATAATTTTGTCTATGTATGTGCATAATTTTGTGTATTCTCATAATATTAATATAAGTGATCACTATTTTATCTGATCGAAGCTACAAACATCAACATACACCACCTCACATTTTGTTCCTATTGTTTCTTTGACTGATGCACACACTGGCATCTAGTGTGGACACTTTTGAAGAAATTCACTGTGGTCATTTGAACCTTGGAGTTCTTTCATCTTCTGAGGTTCTTGAAACATGTGCTGATATTCCATCTCTTCATCTATTGTTGCTTTTGATGACACTTGGGTCGCTACAGTTTTGGCTCCTTGTGATTCAGTGCAGCATGACACACATTGTATTCCAAAGACGGCTACTTAGGATGATCACTTAACAAACATTGTTGGTTTATATGTGAAGTCCTGCATTTTCAGATTTGAGAGACACCATTGATTATGTTCATCTTCTATTTGATGAAGATGATCCTTCTTCAGTTATTGTGAGGAGACACTCTGACCCTCTTGTTCATTCTTCATAGTTTGACATGAGTGTCGATACTTTTGAGTACAAGTTTAATGCCTTAGTTGAAAAACAATCAAGATGTCCAACCGTCATTCTTAGGTCAAATAATGGAGGTGAATTTTGTTGCAACGAGTTCAATACTTCTATTCTAAATATGATATCAAGTGTCAGCTTACCACACCCTATAAACCTAAACAGAATGGTTTAGTCGACAGGAGGAACTGTACTATTACGAAAATGGCCCAACAGGAGTGTTCCAAAGAAGTTCTGGGTTGAGGCAGTTTATACTACAGTATACCTTCTTAAGAGATCTCCCACACAAGCCATCAAGAAGATGACCCCAAAGGAAGCTTGGTCTAAGAGGAAATAAAAAACCAATCATCTTAAGGTTTTTGGTTATACTGCATATGTTTCGATTCTAGGTGCCAAGAGAACCAAACAAGATTCCAAAAGTCAAAAGTCGATGCTTACAAGATACAGTAACAATCATAAAGCCTACAAGTGATTGATGTGTAAACTGATCACTTGACATTTGACACGGATGTAGTAGTTGATGAAGGTGGGCCTTTCCAGCCCTCTTCTCCCATCAATGGTCTTGACAATCACCCTCTAAAGGTTTCAGATTTGGGTGTTGGCTTCCATTAGCTCCACTTTAAGGGGGGGTTCTGAAAATTCTGACCTCATGAAATATCCTAGGCAAGTACCCCTTACCAACAGATTTTCCTCGAGACAACCTGGATCAGCATCCAGATGATTTCATTCCAAGCAGCCCAAGTCAATGTGATCATCCTGATTTGGATCTACCCTACGGCCTAAGTGGTGGGAAAAGCTCATTGGTGATGTTCAGGATAAGGAACTAGTGGAAGGTAGATCATCTAAAGGCAAGAGCAAGCAGAATACTGTGAACTTTACTCGGAGGCCAAAGGTAAACTTGAATGGGAAAAGGCTATGGAATCTGAATATCATGGTCTTTTGAAGAACAATATTTAAGTTATTTCAAATCTTCCACATGCTCATCATGGCTCATAACCCAAAAGTATGCCAAGGAATCCACGGCTGTGGGTGCCCAAAAATATGCCCCACATGCCAAATTTATTTACTTTTTAAATCTAAAAAGCTAAATACTTGTACATTAATTTACAACAATTATTTCTTGTATGCTTTAGGTCAGTTATAATGTATTAACCAGCATCTAATTACCTATAGCTGTGTTGCTCTTCTCTGAACACAGACATATTCGTAATACTACAGCAAAGGTCAAGGAATAGTGTTAATAGTACTACATCTGCTTATCATCTCAATAACGAAAGTTGAGTTTCAGAATTAGATATAGGTTCTATTTAGAGATTCCTTAGGCTATCGATTCTTGCCTTCCTCACATTTCACAGGTTTAGCACTTCAATGGAAGCGAGCATGTTGTCCTTTCGGTGTTGTGTTGCCGTCAATTTCTGTTCAAAAGACAGTTGATTTGTACTTCAAATCTTGGTTGTTGATATGTATTGATCTGTGCTCCCTTTATGCTTTGATGGAACTCGATATCTCTTTCTAAGCCATCATTTTGGCACAAGGGTTTGTTTTATAAATCATTCTTGTGCTGTGGCAAAATGGGAGATTTGAAACATGGTGTTGATATGCATTAAACCAAAAATGATATTGAAATTTTGTCAGATGTCTGCACTGATTAAGGGTTTGCATTGGACCTTGTGCTACAAAGTAGCATCTAATGTTTTTTGTTCATGAAATTGGTCCCATAAAATATTTGAAATGTGCATTAGGATTATTGTACATTGAACATTGAATGAATATTGAACACTAAACCCAAACATTAATTATTGTACATTGATCATTTATATATATTTTTTAAATCTAAAAAACTAAATATATGTACATTGAACATTGAACATTGAACACTAAACCCTAACCAATGATGAATGAACATTGAACATGTTACATGCATGAATCTATGAATATACATACATACATATGTATGTATGTATGTATGTATATACGTATATGTGTGTTTTTGAAAATGTCTATGTATATACCCGCAGTCCTGGAATCCACCAATTTCTTTTTGCCGAAGCCCTGATTCCGAATCTGAATCTGAACCCAAACCAGGATGGGGTACTTAGGGAAAGACCTATGCACGATATTATCAGATTCATTGTTGCAGATAAAAAATTTGACAAGAAGTTATGTCAATGTGGCTTAAACAAAACTAAAACAGTTTGTAGATCATAAATTAAACACCAAAGTAGCAACTTTGTCAATAAAAAGCATGGCACCAATGCAAGGAAAAGGTGAATACAACATTTTAAAAAAACTCCATTGTTTTCTGGTCTTAAAATGTTACAGGTATTTTTACTAGGGAAGGTGAGACTGGACAAACTTGGGACATTAAATAATAAATATAAATAAATTTCAAGAAAAATAAAATGTCAAAAAAATCATTGTAAACGTATAATACCTGCATTAAACCCTGGCATGCATCACCAGGTTGATTGCATTTTCCATCCATCTCTGAACATTCCCGTGATGGTGGGAGGCTTCCTAATGCAGATTCTGTGTGCATCAGAATTCCATGGGCTCCTGATGCCAAATGAACCCCACAACTTAGAGCTTCTAGTGATATGGTCTTGAGGAATGCTGTCGCTCCTAGACAATTACCAAACAGCAAACATATCATAACCCAATTTTCTTCTTATTCTAGCAAAATATGAAGCTTAGCACTGTTTTTATCGAGTAGATGAATAGCACACAAAGACAGAGAGATATGATCAGAAAAAATGCTGCACAACAACTTCTGAGCAAGCTCAGATGCTTAAAAATTCTCAAAAGATTAACAGTAGGGAATAGCAGCATCATACAGGATGGAGCTTTATGAAAATAGATAAAACAAGAATTATACATATACTACTAAATACTAGATAGTAATTGTATGAAGAAAGTACTCCAAAGAGATAAATTCAGGTGCAAGAACAGCAACTCAACCTTATTTTTAAAGGGAAATTCTTTGCTCAACTCTAGCAACTGAGTGTTGATAACAATTAGTATCATCCAATCAAGAAGGCAAATTTGAAAGACATTATGTAACATGAGGAACTAATCAATGTCAAGGAGGATATAGCTGTAAGTTGGACACAAACCCCAAACAAACAAGAATTCAAAGAAGACCAAAAATAAGAACCTGAGAATCATAAGGAACAATCTCAAGAAAAACAACGAAAATGAATCTTAAGAAGATAGTGAGGAAGAATCAAAAGGAGTGCATGATTACTTAATTAGATGTATACAAAGGTCAAACCCTTCCCTCACTTGAAAATATTAGGAAGATGGGTTTATAGAATCTAAAAAATTGTGTATTGTGCATGTTTGGGTCAGCTTCCTATGGGAGACAACAATCATAAAAAGCATAGTGTGAAGCATCAAAGCAACAATACCTACAAGTATACTTGATATCTGGAATCAAAGATGCAATGGCTTTACCTGTGCACAACATCAAATAAGTTTCAACAATAAACATACATATAACTAAAGAAGCATAACTACAGAGCATCACACGGTAAGAGAATTATCACATGTCAATATTTTATTTGGATGGTTGGACTTTCATTATTGGTGACATTTCTCTGCAATTGTTAGAAATCACTTGCAAACATCCAGTAATAGGATATGTCAAGAGTAATGAAAAATGCATACAATAAATATGGAGAGTGCTGATATACCTAAATCTTTGATAAATTTGGGAAAACAACTTCAAGGTAGGGTCACAATATGCTACAATACACAAGGATAACTCTGTAGGATATCTCCTGAATGAGGGTTGAACCAAGTGAAATATTTCATTATCTTCCTTACCCGATAACATTATGGGTAGGTTAAACCCTCAAAACACAAGTTACACATTTGACCCAACACAAATTACCATTTGACTCTATATAACATAAAACTGTTAACACCATAAATCAACTTCTACATGCCCGAATATATATTTGATAGTCCAACAGCTTTCTAGCAATTTTTCTAAGTGTCTAAACAAGGCAACACTAACGTCTGATCTATTTTTCAATCAATCTAAGATTCCTAGCTCTGTCCCTGAGCTTCTTGTGCTTCCCTACTTAGTCGCTCCTTGCTCATGATTCCTTGAACCTAGTCAACAATGACTTGACAAGCCTATGTCTGTTGAACTTATACAAAGATATAAGTACTAGATGATTCATATAAACTTTACTAGCAATGGCACACTATAGATTATGACACATTTAAAGAGTGGACGAACATGAAAAAATATGTCTTCCCAAGAAGAGCAGTCACAAATACAATGAAAATGTCCTTTTAGATTATCTTCATGGGTGAGAACGCAACCAAATTTGATTTATGTACCATTGTTGATTTTGATCATATCAATCATAAGAAGCATTCCCTTCCTCAATTAAGGAAAAGCAGGCTATATGAAGCAGCTCTTAAGATTCAAAGAGTTTATAGAATCTTCAATTTTTTCACCTTCTAATGCACATTGATAGAGGCACCAATACCATAGTCCTTCTTTACTGAGTATGCGCCTAGCCAGCTCAGTTTGAATTTGCAGACTTCATCATCTTTTTTGTCAATTCTGATATCAAGACTCAGAACCAGGAGTCATTTATTGGAAAAACAATCGATAAATTCAGCTCAAAGGACAAAAGGATATTTGTAGTCTTGAACTTCCTCAAATGGCAAAGTGGAGTTCTGTTTTGCAAAAATTAGCCCATCCTGACACACATGAATGATTTAAGCCTTCTCGAGCAAAGTCTAGGAGAATCTTTTTACAGACTTGGATCTCTTCAAGGGTGAGAATGCAACCAAGTTTAACAGTGTTGCTCCTAACTAGCCACACGCATTTGCAAATGGTTTAAAAGGGTGCAACATATGACCAAATGCATACAATTGAACAGTCAACACTTGAAGACAACATCATGGGCCAAGCCATATAATATTTAATTTTATAAAATCATTAATTAGTCTGATCATCTCAAACAGTCACAAGGACAAATCACAGAGGCCATAACCATGCTTCCAGTTTTCTCTGTAGTTCAAGATCAGTTTCTAGAATTCCAAAATGGCAGAAGAAATACTGGCACAAGAAAGTACATTACAAAGATGAAAGCATAAGTATGAGAGCTTAAAATAAACAAAATCAATGCATTTGTGCCAATTTAAATCAAATGAAATTTATGCTTGCAGTACATTGTGTCAAACCTTTCCGCACGCCTTTGAGTAAACGTTGATCTTTTCTGTAATGCTCAGCTGGAACAGAAACCAATTTTGCCGCACCAGAGCCAACTGCGAATAAGGATCGGATAGGAGTGGCCCCTTTCAATAGCTTGTGCACCTACAAAGTGCAAGAATTATGAAAAATTAGTTAGCATATCATATTGTTTAATGCAATTTTATCAATAGCATTCTAAACAGGCATCCATATATTTTGAGGTACGACACATACAGAAAATTCAAGGATGGGAAAGAATAACCTGATTTTGTGCAATATCTTCCAGCCATTCATCAATGACAATTTCTGAAATGCGAGACCAGCCATAAACCCCAGCAGCCTCAACATGTTTTAAATCCAAATTGATACCCTGTGGAAAATCCAAGTTTTACGGTCCTTAATTTACAGAGCTAGTTCTCAGCTTCGCTATAACATGCACTGCCCTATTTCACATTTTCACAATCTTGTATGAATATCTCTGAACTACTGAATATTTCTTGCAAACTCCCAATAATAAATCGATGAAAAGAATAGTTCAATGAGTCGCAACATGTGAACCTATAAAATAGGATTGCACTTTGCAGAAAAAAGAATAACTAAATTTAGTTAGTAAGAAACCCAACCAGTTTACTAATAGTTGCAGCTCATTTCCACTTAAAACTACAGCATGTGATGTGTAGCTAGAAAATTGCATTAAAAATCATTATGACCTTGAGTAGCACATTTTCTGATTATATGTAATGGTACTATTGAACATCACCTTGCTGATGATATTGAATGGTACTATTGAACATCCTCAATCAACTTTCAAGTCTTAAACAGAGAATGATAATGAATAAGGTAGTTGAGACATTGGATAATAAGGAAGCACAATAAAAAATTACTAGCGAAAATGGTTTTTTTCAGGGACTCCAATGCTATAAAATGGAATGGAGACACATATACTATATGTTCACCATTGCATATGGATACAAATGTCTCCAAATTCCTATTTATATGCTCTACTTATGAAACAATAACATAAGTTTTTCATGCTTGGACATAGAAAGCAAAAATATTATCATAACCGAAAAATGCTGAAAAAAAGAAAGAAATTTTATTAAATAACTGATGCCCACAAGTGACCAAAACAGGTCACTGGGGCTCGAAAATATAACTTGAATTAATTGCAGTAGGGTGTAAAAGGAGGCTCTAAAGAAGCTACAACTAAAGATGGCTAATAGGAAAACAAAAACTGAAAAGAACATTTGTTTAAAATTTGAATGGTGTGTGTGTGTGAAACTAACTATAGGGAAATGACAACCACAATATCACTTAACATACCTATGTTATTAGCAAATATCCAGCATACTTAAATATTGCAGAACATTGCTATAAATCACAGGCAGCAAGATGTATGGTGGACCAATTTGCCTTCATCTTCAATACTCTCAAAAAAAGAATTAGAAATACCATAATGTAAAATTACACCATAAAATCTACGGGAACCAGTCCAAGATATCTCCCACGAGAAGATACAAATCCAACATCCTAATTCCTATAATACCTTTACTAAATAGAAACAAATAATCCAAAATTCACAATCCCTCTACAATTATAGATGCCACATATACAACCACTTATTAAATAACAAGGGGAAAAAGTAAAAGCCTTTCACACCCTGGGGCAACTAACAATGAATAAATTGATTTATTGTATATTTTATGTCACAAGCTACCCATTAGACCCTTCAGAAAAGTTACTTATTGGGACTGTCGTATCTAAACATGAGTCCTGTGAACCATGAGTTGGCTATGCATTAACCATATAAACAGCACAATATTGTGTCCCTAGATGTATATGACTCCACCACCTTGTCATAAAAACATATACTTGTAGAAATCGTATCACCTATTAGGGAGTGGACAATAACCTTCTCTTGAAATGGTCTTAAAACAACATATAGTGGCAACAGCACTTATAGTACAAAGAAAGTAAATAGCCTCAGAAAATTGTAACTATTAGAAATCATAACAGCAAACTGAGTAGCTCAAGAATTGTTTATGGATTAGCTTTCAAATGGTACCATAAAATAGGTAGAGTGGGAGTGGCAATTTATGGAGAAACTTGACCCCTATGATAGCATTATTTGTTGACAAATTTGAAAATTGCTGCTTCCTACTTGAGATTAAATTAACAGAATAGCTAGTTTCGTAAAAATGCCTGATTGAAGTAATATGCCTCTCTAGCATTTTAGTGTGACAAGCCATATATGTATATGAGCAAATTTAGCAGAACAAAGAACATACCATGTCAAACTATAATGATTCACAAATGAAAATTTATTCAATTAGAATATTTGTCACAAACCATTTAGAGTAAAATCACCTAAAAGTCACCCGTATACCAGTCTGAAGCAGAGATATTATAATAATTAAATAACATAGATTGACTCGTCATTGTTCAAAGTTTAATTAATCTGATAGCAAGCAAAAATAATAACAATGATACAACAAATCTGTAATCCACATGACAGAATACCTTCCATGAAATTAGATTAGCAAGCTCGGCATAATTGCCCCCTTGAAAGGCAACAAAATTAAATCCATGAGGAATGTAGTCAACGTGAATGGTCAATGGTCGTATTTCACATTTCTGTCCAAAAAAATAAAACACAATTTCAGAATACAAAAAATTTCCAAGATAATCCAGCAAAAATTTAGATAATCAAAATTCGGCAAACAAGATATCTCCACTTAATACACATTTGTAATAATAACAGGATTCTTGGTAGTTCTCTAGTTTGCTGGTCTGCATTTATATGACTACTTTACAATATATAGCTACAACTAAGGATTAGGTGTAATGTGAAATTGGTGAGAAATTGTATCAAAAATTTGACTAAGGAATGATGAATTTAAGAGAATTTTCTTTTCAAGATGATTATCAAGTTATTTATTATGACATGCATTAATTACATGTATGCAAGGAATTACATTGTTGCAAAGGACACATCAATAATACTAAACATTTAATCAAGCAAGGGAGTCTGCAAATGTCTTCATTGATTAGCCAATCATTACATATTGGACAGTATTTAACTGTAACAATATTATACATCTCCTCAACTTACCTCTTCACTGGATGACAAATATGTTTTTGGACAGTGTGCTATTAGTACCTGAAAGAAGGGGAGAAGATTGTTCTCTGTCATTGCATTGGAGGCATGAACTGAAATACTTCTATTGCTTGATATTTGACTAGATGAATCTCCTTGTAAAGCAGCGGAAGCTGCTAATTGGGAAAAAAATTCAATAAAGAAGTCAAGCTGACTTTGATCAAGACGTAACTGTAAAGGATGCAGCTTCACAAATAACCTGGCAAGCAGTGATTTCAAACAATAAGATTGTGCCTCAAAACTAAAAAACAAAAAAGCTAATTTTTCATGTTTAATGAGAAAATTAAAAAAATTAATATCTGTAAGATTCACAATGTTTACTTAAAAGTTGAGAGAATATCAGGCAAATTCCTACAACACATATGACCTTTCCCCTAACCATTTTGAGGAAAGCTGGAAAATAGAAAGAAAACAGAAAATCAAGGCCTCATTTGAAACATGCTACCAGAAACCAGGTATTGGATGTGAGGCTACAAATCTTGAACAATAATCACCCCTACAAATTTTGTCAATTGAAATTACACAGCCATTAACCATCTGTCAATAACAAAGGTTCTCATAAGAAGGAACCTAATAGCATTTTATTTGCCACTTTCTAGACAACACAAACAGAAACACTAAGTACCAAAAGAATTATTCTTCAAATCAAGTGGGGAAGCTCCCTAAGATCTAACTAAAACTAAATCTAACATAATTTACAAACATACACATTGTACAAGATTTTATGGTGCTTTGCATTTTATATCCAAATGACTGAATTTGCCCCAAATGTGGCACCAAACTGTCAACAGACTAGGCGTGCAGTGTGATTTTCAGATTAAAGAGAATAAGCACTTCAAGCATGAAGAAGCACAATAGACTATTAGTTAAAGCAGGAACCAATATTTTTCTGTAAACAAAGATTTAACTGAATAACGCCAATGGATGCTAACAATTGGCTAAAGCAGAGACCAGTATTCTACATCAATGGGAAATGATTACGTGGATGGGCCTCACATGGTTCCAAATATAGATTGCTAAAGCTATATGCGAAGTTATTACTATTATTAATGACAAGCATCAATATCCAAAAGTGTTACGCAATTCAATTTAACTTGCAAGATTACCAACACTGAAGAACAATAACAGTTGTACAGTTTCTGTAGCATAAGCTTTATAGTCACCATCCTTTTGCTACTTGAAATGTCAATCTCTGTAACGTAAGTCTACCATCGACTCTCATTTCATATGATATGTTGAAGACACCTATTTATAACCCTCCAAAGGAAGCTTTTGAGGCTCAAACAATATAAAATAAATGCTTTAAAACAACCATAATCCTATTGTTATGAAAGGAGGCAATAAAACACTTTGATAGCCTAAAATAGGCTCTTTTCTATTTTAACGTCTACTTCATCCTTAAAATAGACTAACCAAAATAAGTCAACATCATCTTCTTCCTAACTTTTTATTTAATATATTGAAACTAGTCACTGGCATTGAATTTAGGAAATTTTCTTATATTGGGTGCTATTTCGCAATGTTTGAGTCATAACAAAAACACAATTTGGATTCAAATGTTGCTTGAAACTTTGTATGTGTCCTAGGTTATTTTGTCACCGCTAACACTGCCCTATTGTGTGACTTTTACTCAAATGCATCCACAATCACCTAGATCACACAATTTTATTAAGTTGGTTGTTCCTTTCGCGTTTTTCATCATTGCTTGCCACTAGGGTCGCATTTTTGGACTAGCTGAAAGAATGAAAAAGTGTAAATCCACTTGTTTTTAGAGCACAAAACAATTTCTTGAACATTTTGCCACTTGAAAATGGTCACGACTTTAGCCTAATTTGCCATTTTGTATTGCTCTTGTCAAGTGAAAATCGTGACATTTATTTTGTTTATAAATCATTTCTTCCTACCACATTTTTTATGTCCGCATACCACTTTTATCACCCTTTTCTCCACGCTCAACCATTGTAAAAGTGCAGCTTTCACTTATATCTTCTGCTATAACCAGGCTGATCATGACTCAAAGATGTCATTGCCATGTGAAAAAATCAAAATCCTCCCTAATGCTTTAAAACTCACACTTGCTAATTGAACTTTCTAACAACTAACCACTTGTAATAACAACAACACTTCTTTAATATTTGTCGCCATTTCTTGAGCCGTACTTAGCTGCATGTATTTTCTCCTTATGGCCATTTTCAACTTAAGTAGCCATTTGAATGTCTTTTCCTAACGGCAGTGCCACTCACATTATGCACTTTCTCAAATTCATCAAGAACAGTGTTGAAGAGACCTTGTGAACTATTTCCCGACCTTGTCTTTGCCTTTGAGTCTTTGAGCTTGACTCATCATCGTTTCCCACTCCTCATCCATGAATGGTCTGCAACCACTATTAGTAGACGAACTAGGACATCACCAGCTAACATGACAGATAGAAGAGAAGGATGACCTGACTTATACTGTCTAACATTACAAGGATACCAACTACAAATTTGATGTCAAAAGTTAAACACAAAGTTTCATAGAAGAGTCAATTTTGACTACTAATAAAACGCAAATTGATGAATTGGAAGAGAGAGATTTCACAGCTTGATTCAAGCAACGGGTTTCCACAAAAATTAAATGAAAACAAACAATTAAGATGCATATGTGGAATATTTATAAAGCCTATAACAATTAAGATGACGTTTATTTTAGATTACAGTAATGAAAACTATTAATTTATAAGATGCAATACTAAAGTCAAATCTGCTCTAGTAAAAGTATACTAACCTATATTCTTCAAGTGGAGTTGAAGGGTCTGGCTTTACAGCTTCTAGCTGCAATTTCAATGCTTTTGCAGATGACTCTCTTGGATGCAATTTTGAATGATAGTCAAGCAATACCTTTAAAAAATAGAATTAGGTTAGAAAATTTACATGCCAAATTGCAAATACTATCTACAAGGAACTAGAATGTAGAGAAATATACGGTTTCAAAATGCAGATTATGGTTCTGAGCTAAATTTATACCTTTTTCCAAGGGGCATTTTCACTGTGATCTGATATTAAGAGATCGTGTATTGAAAAGGAAATTTTTGATGCATAAACCCCACTATCAGGAAAGGCATCATACTGAAAGTCTACTCCATGCAATTCAACTTCCAAGCATGCACTTTCATTTCTTGTGCATTCTCCATTTGCAGGATGAGAATTACATTTGTTCAAGATAGGCCAGTCTGAACCTGCAATCATCCTCCATTTGACACTGAAGTTTTTAAGCACAATTCGACCTAGTGCCTGCAAACTTTTGGAGGCCAGGATGGAAGCTCCAACAGCACCATACAAGTTATCTTCATCATCTTGGGACCTATGATTGTTCTGGCAATTAACTTCTGAACAATGATTTTCCAATATTTTCACTGTTGTGTCATACCAAACACCCTTTCCATCTGCAACATTAGTTGAGGGCATGTTCTTGGTGATTCTAGGCGTCTCTGGTTCCCCGGACTGTAGTTTCTTGCTTTCAGACCTTTGTGACCTGGAAAAGAATTCAGGATAATAATAATTTTCTATAAATTCAGGAAAGAAGACATCCACTTCCCCCACTTGAATGTCTGCTTTAGGCTCACAAGGTATTCTGTCTTTCAATGTATAATCTAAATTCACAACAGATGTAGAAGCTGTACAATCCAGAGAACATCCTTCCTCTATAACAGGTCCACTCACAAGAAAATGATACTGGCCTTTGCATGTAGAACCCAAAACTGCACCATTTTCATCTACTCCTTTCAGGTTATTTCTTGAAGGAAAAGCATTTTCAAGTATGCCATCCAACAACCCAGCTAGTGTATCTTCACAACTATCATAGTCATCCATATGCTCCTCAGGACCATCAGATGTGTCAACATTCATGTCAACTTGGGATGAATCCACAGGATTTTCCCTGTTGACCTTCATTAGAGTTCCCTGCTTGCCATCCCTTGGCCTCGTCTGTAGATGGACAAATGACTCTTCAAAATCAGGTGCAAATAGTTGCTGAAGCTGCACACCCAGGCGCATAAGAGCTGCGGTTGTGTCATGACATGTTTTCAACAAAATCTGAAATTCTTTACAAGTAACTTCCCAAAGAAGGTCCTCCTGACAATTCATTCTTACCACCACTTTCATTGAAGCCTCTTCGCCAATCTTCACATACCCTTGAGAAAGCAATGCATTTGCATCATAACCTTGTCTGCTACTTCTTCGTTTTGATATGTCTAAAACCAAAAGTCCTACATCTTGGAAGAAGACAGTGTACTCTTTGTCAACAGTATTTGACTTAGACTGAATTGAAAGACAGACTGAAGCCGCAGCTAAAACACATGCTACTGGTAAACATTCCTCTTCAATATAATTACTGTGGCTGCCAGAACTTGGGGGCACACTTGTCCAGGAACTGCTTATGGTTGGAACTCTAAAAAAAGGTTCATAACTCACAGCAACGTCTACTAATTTTAGTAAAAAGGAAGTGGCATAGGAACTGTCATGTGAATTAGTATCAGTGCCCTCTCCTGCACCAGTATTAGGACTTTGATGCTTATCATTAGCAGATTGATTAAAGAATGAAATGACTGAAGCCAACCAGTCAAGCCGACCACCAGGAGCAATGAGTGTACTGCAGCGGATTATAACAGTTGTCAGACTCTGCAATTGATGTGGGTGGCTAACATGAGTGATTGTTGTTCCTGCATTACCACTGGACAATACATTGGCCCCTCTCCCATCACCGCGCCTTAAAACATTCCTTTTGCAATGTAATAAACAAAAATGTTTGTCTGCTTCAGATGTTTTTCCCATGCCATCCCTCAGTGATCCTTGCAGCAATCCCTCATCATGACTCAACCAAAAGTAAGAGGCACCAGAGACACCTTCAAGGTTTGACACTGACAAAGTAGCAAATTCCTGAACTCTTAAGCTAAAGTCAGCCCATAAACCAGGAAGTTCCATCTTCATTGATGCCCTTACGTCCAGCAACTCTTTCAAATGCACTGCAATATCGACAACCTTACACTCCAAGAGAAATGATATCTGTGATACCTTTGAGGAAAGGCCTTCACTCGTGTAAGACTGGCTTTCACTATAATGATTTTCTGAATTTGAAGATATTCTTGTGTGGCCATCAAAAGCAACACAATCAATGAGGTCACTAAGAAGATTGACTATCGTGATGTGCTCAGAGCCATATAGATCAACCTTCGCATATGGTAGAGAGAAGAAAATAAATAAGGTTGAACTTTGGATCATCTTCTCTCGAATGTGAGAATCATTATCTTCTAAAGCTGCTGCAGTAGTTGCACGTATAAATTCTCGGTTGTTTGGAATGACTTTACTACTTTCAATTTCTCTTGTCTGATGTTTACTGGCTAATTCCCATGCCTTTTCTGCAATCCTACTCCCTGATCCAGGAACCTCCTGCCACTGGATGCCAATAGTTGAATAGTTTTTTTCTTTTTCACTGCAAACACTGAAAACTTTCCGAGCCTGAAGAGAAAGTTCTTTGGCAGTACCATGCATCCACTCACCCTCATTATTAGGTGAAATCAAAAATAGATTACAGTCTCCCACATTTAGACTGATAGAACTTGATGAAGACATGTAACAATCTTTTAAGGAACTTTCCTCTTGTTTGAGAATCCTTTTGGGCTGGCATTTACTTAAACGTACACAATCAGACATATCAATACAAAGGAAATTATGTGTTAGGGAGTGTGGATTAATGCTCTTTCTGCCTTCCTTTGGAAAACACAGAATAACCCTAGAAGATGATACAAGAACAGTACCCTGTATGCTCCCTTTTGAGACATCATTTCCTCCTGTAGAGGAATGGTCATTTGTTGGTTCATCTGAAACTTTGTTGAATTTACCATGTACATTCTCAATTGCTTGAATCAAATGCCACAGTCGATTTGCCATGTAAAAATCAACCCATAAAACAAATGGCTGAAGCTGTACATCAAATTTTGTGCAGCAAATTTTGGAGTTGCTACGGTTAGAATCAGCAAATTGATAAATCAAAGAAATCTGATTATCAGAATCAGACTTAGAAGTTAACAATTGAACCTTAACCATGTTAGCCATGTTCTTTGCTGCATTAGAAGTCTGCAGAGATAGAGGGAAGGAGGGAAGCACATCTTTGACTTTAGATTGTAAGCTACTGATTGATAACATGCTGGTTTTGATGTGCTCTTCACAATTTGGCAAGCTGCAACTCACTGTTTTCTCACCATCTTCAGGAAGGTATTCAAATATTTCAAAATGCTCCATGCCTGCTTTGAACCTCACTTCTTCATCTGTGACCTGACAACACCGATCACAAAGAATCTGTTAGCCAAGCAAGCTTAATAACATAAGTCAATATGTCAGTAGTAGGCCAACCTTTGATCCAACCATTCTTACTTGAACAGTAAATTTCAAATTTTGGAAGTTAGCTTCCAAAAACAAATTTTCTGTGGTCCAACACCTCGCTTCCTGTTGCAGACATTCAAACCTTGACTTTTCCATGGAGGATGCAAAACTAGCATTATTGTCCGCAAAGGAACCGACCCTCGAGCCATCCAATCGTCCACCGTTCATATGTGAAAATGTACACGTATCATTCACGTCACTTGAATGATTATGATCCAAATCTTCAATTGCAAAAATCACCGAGAAACCAACCAATCTTGTCTTCAGATTGCATTCCACCCGGTGTTCTCCTGGAGACAAAAAAGAAAAATATTGGTTTTATTAAGATCAGGGAAGAAATGAATTTTTCAAATCTAGGACATTTCTAAATTAAATTCACATATGTTCTTGTGAAAGACACATTACAACCATGCATTAACTGCCACCATTTGCACCCACAGAATGCAGATTGCAGAATTATTTGTTATTAACAAATTAAACTCTTACTTGCCCTGACTTAATACAAACGAAAGGAAAATTTTAATGGCTATTAGTTTAGCCAAATTTAGAATTCATAGTTTGTTGATACTCATTTTCTTGTGCATTCACATGAAACAAACATAGCTAAAGAAATTCTATATCCATTCAAACTTAAATAATTTGCCTTAAAATATACTGAATTAATCCTAGAAAAAATCACCAAATTCCAATCCTGCTGTGGAAGTGGATTTTATACTTCCACTTCACTTAGAACATCCAAAAACCAGTATTTTGGGATGTTTTCACCAGCTGAATCCTAGGTTATCTATATAGGTAAATAATATACTGCTGTGTTCGACATTCCAAAAAAAGTTGTACATGATTAAACTTTAAAGCATTATACTCTTCCTACTAAAACAAAAGGGGGGCAAAATTTAAGGTACCATATTGGATTATATCAATAATGATGGTACTATAATATATTGATAGTGATTAGGACAAAGGCCTAAGAAAAGGAAACCCAAAAGTTGCAAGGAGTAAATCTAGCTAGGAGATAGAAAAATGCATAAACAAAAACATGCAAGATTACAATTCATTAATGTGTCTCAACCTACGAGCAAGCAGAATGTTCAATACGTGACTGTAAATGTAAAATTTAAATCAAAACAAAAAAAAATGGGAGGAATGCAGGTACTGCATTAATTCTATATTGTTTTGTCCAAAGGAGTACAACCCTATAAGCAACAAAATCTCGATTTAAACCCAAAAAACAAAAAAGCTTAAACATAGGTGGGCAATAATTCCTTTTTAATTTTGTTAAACTTGAAATTGATGTCTTTAATGTACTCAAAGGATCAAAGTTGATCAAAATTCCATGAGACCAAGGGGCCTAACACCATGTCAGATTGCAGATAGGAAGGGCCCACAGCATCTCCCAAGGCAGATGTATATGCTATTGGGGTGCTTAATCAAACAAGGGAAATATGAGGATTTCTTTGTCCTAGAAGAGATTCCAAGAGGCGCACTTTAGGCATGGCCAACTTGACAGGAAAGGCATTTATTTAGAAGCTTATAGGAAGGGATTTTTAGTATTTCTCGTTATCAAGTACCATTCACTGCTTTAGAACAAGCTTCATAATATACCTATAGTTGCATGTCCACAAAACAACATTTGTTCTAAAAGACTGCTTCAGAATGCATCTATGAATTAAAAATAGCATAGTTTTTGTATATAATTTCATATATTGACATATTTCTACACTGTTCCATTTAAACTATACTTAGAGAACACTGTGGACCAATTCTTGTGCTTGAGATTAGTAATCTATATCTAATAGGACATTCTCAATATATGTACAGCAACGTGTTTATTTGTATCTGCCATGCCATATGTTTTTAACATACCATTAATGACAAGTGCTCAAGTCTAGGATTGATTACAGAATATTGTTGGCAAGATTTAACAAACAACAAACAACTTTCAGTTTCAAATGAAAATCAAATTGTTCAGATACAATGTCCGGTAAGGATTACTACACATCAGTCTCTGTTAGATCAGCTTCAATTGCCCTTTTTCTAAAAATTCTAACAAGCCAATGTATTTATTAATGCCACGTGACATACAGAAAATAGAATATTGTTGCAAAAATGTCACACATACCAGAATTTATGAGTGCCGGTCCAGTAGAAAGGGTAGAAGCAGCAGTTATAGCACTAAAAACTGAATAAGTCAAACCCAGTAAGCTGCTACTAGCTGGTCCAACTCGAAAGCTCCGTGCACCATCAAAACACTCAAAGAATTCATCAATGCTGCAAGTGCAGTTACAATTCCGGCATTTAGAATTCTGATATATTTTCCCAAATGACAAATGGGAAAGGAAAAAATACGATAGAATATTTGATCCATTAACAAAAACTATAGATAAAATCTACCAAAAGATTAAGCGCAGCTAGCAGAGCATAACAAATACCTTTCTTCCAGATCAGCTCTTTGCATCCAGTTAGATATGAACATTGAATCCGGAAACAAAGTAGATTTTGCAGTTTCCTCCATCATTGATGCAGGTATGCTTGAAAATGACTCTGTACATGACCTAAACATTCCCTCATTCATCACTGATTCACTAGGGCAGTGATAACATGCATGCTCATCATTGTCAAGCCCCAAATTTTGTCCCTTATTCTTAGGAACAATAATAGGTTCACTGCCAGTCCCTTTATATCTCCCAAGAGAGCAGAACAACATAATCAATCTTTCTATTGTACATAGCTGCAATCTCAATGTAACAGGATCAATGAGAATTTCAGCATCAATTTTGGGAATATCTGCACAACCACTTT
>MU224798.1:1515393-1528701 GCA_018584345.1 Thuja plicata | reverse complement strand
TTTTTGAATATGCTTCCGAGCTAGAACATTCATCAGTACATTCAGAAGTCTTGACCTCAGTTCGTGGACTAAGAACAAGTTCAACATCCTCCAGTTCAACCTCGCAATTGTCAATTGGCACTTTCCAAGGAATTTTGATTGATACATTGCTAATAAATCCTTCTTTGACACTGACTGCTGCTGCACCCAACTGACCAATACCAACCATATTCATATACTATATACAAGTCTCAAATTTATTAAAAAAAATAAGAAAACGGCATCAACACAAACAAAACAAATGTCTGTTTACCCTGAGTTAGCTATTAATATGACACCTGAAAGAGGCACATACACACAGTAGGAGAGAAGAAAAGCACAACGAAATAACTGAAAATGTAGGAACATTAGTAACATTAATGGCAGTATTAAGAACAAATGAACAGGCAAAATATTGTGAGAATAAAGGCGAAAAAAGAAGCATTTTTAAAGAATGTAGACTCGAGGATCCTGTTGTACTCTCAACCATTCCTAGTATCCAAGGCCACAAAAAAAAATTAGTGATAGAACCATCTTTGGTAGATTATTTACATCCTTGCTTGAAGCCTCCATTGTAGAACCACAAAAGTTCCAAATATCACCTTTATTTATATCTTCTTCGCAAATCACAAAATATTTTTTCTTTTGAAAAGACCTCAGGAGAGTCTTTATGGAGCTTTCCAGAAGAATGCACACTGACTAGTGCAAGCTGATAAGATCTTTACTTGTTTCAAAATATCTACTATTGTCAGGGATTCTTCCACAAGACTGACCTCTAACACAAAACAAAATATGAAAACCAATAACAAATGGAAAAACTACACATAACTTGAAAGTATGACATCCATTTTTTTAAAGGCTGGAGACTGATGTATCCAAGAAACCTAAATTATTACACCCAACTGAAGTATTTAGAAAAAAGTGGAGAAGGCTATATCAAACAGTGCGCAAATAAAACACACTTTCCTGAGAAGGTATGGCTTAGAACTCAAGCTACTTAGCAATGAATACCTTCACGTTCCTGCTCCATAATTTTCCAGCCCAAACAAATACAATTTCACAAAAGAGTTAAAAAGCTTTAGGCCTTTAAGGCCTTGGTGTAACTGAATATTTATTTATAACAGAATGACCTCTCCTTCAGGCTTCATAGCAGCTACCTTCTTTAATTTTTTTCTCCTTCAAAGCAAGTGTAGATATGGAGCCATTGTTATGGCCTGGGAGAAATTATGAATTTCAGGGAGGATAGTTTGGCGGCGACGGATATCCTAGGGGATGAGTCTTACATGTTCCCCAAAATCTAGTACTCCAGACTTGGATTGAAATTCAAGGTAATCAAGCAATTGGTAAGAGTTTTAGAGGAACATCTTTTGGTTTTCTGGATCCCAGTGGACCAGTATTCTGCATTCATCAAGGGAGGACAGCAACCATGAGTCTTCTTGGATTGGATCTGAATTAGTTGATACCCTTCCCCTCTCAGGAAATTTTTTGTTACTTTTATGTAACATCTAAAAATATTTTGCAAAATGCAAAAAAAAACTGTTTTCATTTGTCTCAGGTTAGGTGTGATTTTCTCAGGATTCCAATTTTGAATTTTCAATATAAATTTTTTATTAACAACTAAACCTTTTATTTCCTTTCTATATTTTTGGTGTAGATGTTTTACATTTTTTATCAGTTCCAGATCATGTTATTAAAAGAAGTGTCAGACTGCTTAATTTCATGAATATTTTGACAATGGCAATTGTCTACGATACTTAACACACAGGATGCAGAAAATTTTCCCAGATTTGAACAAATATGAAAATAAGAAGTGGCAATACTCATTAAATGTCAGAATATGAAAAGATGGAACTATTTCTATGCGAGAAATTTATTGTATATCCCCATTAAGGTAAATGGGCAAATAACGTTGTTCAGGAGAATGTGCACTGGACCAAACCACCTAAAAGATTTGTGAAGCTCAATTTTGACAGTGCCTCAAAGGGTAATCCTGGTATTCACTGGAAAAGGTTCAGTGTTTAGGAAGGCCTTAATCTTACCTGCAAGTATGGATGTAGAAAATTAATAGTTTAAAGGTGCTCAGCTGTGTTTATTCAAGTCTTGAATAGAAAGGCCTATTCCAGCCCAAAATGCTAAATCATTGTTGGGTTAAGCTCTAGCAGTGTGTAAGGATTTCAAGGAGATCTTTCATTTTTCCAGGAGACTACTAAACTGGCGGATATTCTTGCCATTCATGCAATGGACAGAGATCCTATCTCAAGTTGTGGAGGATTGTGCTGAGGGGTGTGATGGATTAGACAAGATTATTTTAATAGACACATCCCTGTAATTAAATTTTTATTTATTATCTTGGCTAGGGTGCCTTGATAGGTCCCAGTTGTCAGTCCTCCCTTGCATTTTAAAAGGCAGTGTCTGGATGCTTAAGCCAGGTTTCTTCCCGGGTTCCAAATTAATGTTGTTTAAATAAGTTGGCATTCATCTTGTGTGCCATGTGCTTCATGGCAGATGCCACCTTTTTGTCATGATGATGAAATGCAGATACCTGTTTTACAAACCTGCACATTGCTCGACTTGCAGCTGTCAAGGTTTAGGATGTCTATGCTTGAGTGTCTTCTTCCACCATTTTTCCAATCCTGTTTGTGGTGTTTTGCTTTCTCTATGCTGGTTTGATGTGAGCTCATCTAGGCACCAGCTCACAAGGCCCATAGTAGGAAGGGCTCAAAATCACACAACCCTCTCCTCTATGGTGTTGTAGCAGATATAATGCTAAAGACTATCATAATTTGTTCGACTCCGGGATCATTGAGTAATGCACTCTAGATTTGAAGGGGAATGGAGACTTGGGAAACTACCCGTAAGTCTTCCATTCGTGAGAAATTTCTCCAGCATTTAAATGCCCAAGGTTGCAGAGAGCGAGGTAAAGAATTTGAGTGCACAGCTTTCTTCTCCCTGATAAATTATTGTTGGCCTTGGTGGGAGAGAAATGCCATTCTACTTAGCAGATGCTGCTTTACAGGAGCCAGTCTCAAGAGGAAGAAGATTCAGGTTTTGCACAAAGAAGTGTTGCAAGCTTATAGATCTTTCTGCCTAGACTTGAACTCATCTTGATGAATATTTTTGTTACCCATTCTAAGGGGACTCTCACGGTCACAAGTGCATATACTCTCCCACTAATGTCAATCGTGTTCTCCCTCACTCCACCCAACATCAAAAGATGGTAGATGGTGTAAATTTTCCCAAATGGTAGATTTCAGCTCCTGTGTCAAAAAGTAAAAATATATGGGTAGCCACAATTTCCAAGGCAGTCGCTTCCCCAAGGTGTTGAGGTGGTGTGGACAAATGGGGTGTCTCTCCCCGGTAATACTCTCACTCTGGTCTTTTGTAAGGTTCTGGTTTTTTTTGTTCTGCCCTTTTTGCACTAAGATTTTGACACCGGTTTCAGGCTTAGAGGATTGTTCATTGTGGCCTTGGACCTTTCGTGTTGTGTTAAGGGCTTAGTATCTCTATGATTTCAGTCTATGTATTTTGTTCTCTCTCATGGGTGAAAGCCCCCCTGCATAAATTATTGACAAAAAAATGTCGGTGAACAGAAAATCTCGTTGCTTACAGAGACAGTGGAGGCACATGCATCATATGCTATGAAAATAAATCTAACAACAGCAAATTTTGAGCTTCAAGAGGGCTGAAGTTTAGGTGGGATCCTTTCTCCGTAGTACCCGAGAACTTTGATCTTTAAGAGTTTACAGAGGATCATTTTCCCAGAAGCCTCACTTGTCAAAATAAATTGTGTGAGCCATGGAGCATGATAGACTTCAGCTCTTCTGTATCAAAAGATAAAACTACATGGTTGGCCACAATTACTTATGCAGTTGCTTCTCCGAGGTGTTGTGATAGTGTGGACAAATGAAGTGTCTCTCCCCTGTTAAACTTTCTCTCTGGGCTCTAGTAAGGTTCTGGTTTTTTTCGTTCTGGCCTTTTTGCACTAAGTGTTTGACACAGACAGGTCTTGGGCTTAGAGAATATTTCAGCTCTCTGTTAAAAAACTCTTTTGACTAGCAAGTACTCCCGGGTCAAAATGTCAGGCGAGTTACTCGCCCAAAAAACTCTCCAACAACTTTTTGAAAAACATCGGTGTTTTTCCCTATAAAACTCCCAAGTAAATGCAAAAAAATAGCAAGTTTTGTATTAAAAACTCCTCCAATTTCATATAATTTTATTTCTTTTTTAATACAGTTAAAAAAATGTGATTTTCATTGGTGATAAAGGGTTTATAGGACTTAATTTGGGCTTGGCTGCCCCTTAACCTTATTGGGGGTGTTGACTCCAAACCCCCACAAGGGGCACTGCCTCTTGACCCCCACGAGGGGTGCTAACCCTCCTCATTGGCCTCTCCACTCCCAAATCCCAATTAGTTATTGGAATCTGACATCTGTCAAATAAAAAACTTGATTGCAATGTGGGGGTGACGGGAAATTATGATACAACTCTTGAGTGTGTCTACTTAGACATTATTATTGCACAATTTGCCACAAATCCTTTTAGATGGGGCAGCTAATACATAAGACATGGCTAGTGGAAGTGGCGCCATAACCCATTTTAAGGTTAACTTGTTTTTTGGTCTAGGGTATGTATTAAATTCTAATTTTGATTTATATATGATGAAAGTTAGTTATATCCTCAACAAATTTAGTAAAATGTGTGTTTTTTAAGGATTTTTTTTAAACATTAATGTATATAAAATGTTAGATAAAATTGCCTAGTTTTTCTTAGTTTTTGCAGAGTCACTAGTTTTCAGAAATTTTAGACCAAAAGAGTTATTGCTGAGAAAGAGTTTTTCAACTATGGTTCAGCTTTGGCCTTGGACCTTTCATCTCATGTTAAGGGCCTTGGATCCCTTTTTAATTCCCATCCATATATTTTATTTTTCTCTCATGGGTGAGAGCCCCAATAGAGACCCTCCATTAATTATCAACAACAACAAAAATTTGTTGGTGAGCAACAGATCTCATTACAGAATCGGTGGAGGCACATGCATTATATGCTATGAAAATATACCTAAAAACAAAAAAAATGAGCTTCAAGTAAGGTTTAAGTTTAGGTGAGATCCTATCCCCATTTACCAGAAAACTTTGATCTTCGAGAGCTGAAGGTAACAGAGGATCACTTTCCCAGAGGCATCAATTGTCAAAACTTGTCAAAATAAATGGACTGAACCATGGAGGATGTTATTAAAATGTGCTTTTGTGCCTTAAGTTGTTAATGACCATGTTCTACCAAATCTCAATTCTCTCCTACTCGGTAAAGCAATCGACATGCTGTTTTCAGATAGTTTACTTTAGCTTCCTTTGTAAGTGAGATAATTATGAGATTACATACAATATGTTATGGGCAGAGTTTGAATTACTTTCAACCTATCCATTGCCCACATGGAGTTATTATAGTATAGCTGGACAGTGAATCGGATGGTGCTACAGCAAGGAAAGGAAGGGCAGAGCATCCAAAGGTTATGAATACATCTTTTAACCTGCCTTAAACATCACACCAGAGACCTCATTGCTCGGCCAAAAATAAATCCTTGCTAAGTTTTATCATTTAAGGCATCCTCAAATAAAAATCCACCTGCCTTGGATAGGAGATAAAGCTTACAGAACCCTAACTAGATTAGGCTTTCTGAGAAATCAAATCTTGACATTACATTGAACCAAACTCTTTAAGAATCCTATAAAAACGGGATGAGCTCAAGCAGTAGCAATATAAGTTTTCCAAAAGACTTCTGAGCTGAAATCTACAAGAGACAATAAGTGTTGAAAATTATCAAATATTACATTAAATTTTGACGGTCTAATACCCTGACAGATGACATCACGTACAAGTTCCAGGTGAGTCTGATAGAAGGCATACCACCCAGTCATGGCAACTAAGACAAAGGTTGAAATTGGGTAAAATATAACATCAAACTTGCTGGAGGTGACATGCCACAACAGACCAGGATGGGTGCAAGTCCTGCGTGAATTTGATGAAAGAGACAACCTTGATTGTGACAATCCTTGGTTGTGACGCATAAATGGATTAAATACTGCATCCAGCTCCAACAAATGTGACCAAATTCTAGGTGAATTACATGGAAGCCACAATCCTCAGTCATGGCAACCAAGCAATAGGTTGAAATTAAATAAACTACCAAATCAAACTAAATGGGAGGGGTGTATGGCAACTGATGATGTGGGGTGCAAGTCTTACCATAAATGAAAGCCCCTTTGTGGTGACTACTAAGCCAAAATTTGCAATTGGGTAAAATAGAAAATACAGGTCCAATGGATGGTGCCAAGTCCTCGGTGACTTTGTAAAGACATACCTCTCAATTGTGGCAACTAAGCCCAAAGTTAAAACTAAGTGAAATACCAAGTTGAACTCAGTATGAGTGGGGCACAGCAGCAGATGGTATGGAGTGCAACTTGGAGGTGAATTAGAGACAAAACAAGCCCCCTCGGTTGTGGAAACTAAGCCAAAAGTTGCAACTGGACCAACTCCAATAGATGAAGCTGGTTACAAGTTCACGGCCAGTTTGACAGAAAACATACTCCTTGGTTATGGCATGGGCTGAACATCACCCTGCAGGGTAATTCATCAAATCTGGACAAAGAGAACAGCATCTACCATAATCCAGAGAGGCACTTTGCTCGGGCAGGCCAAGGTGACTGGGCGAGCGTAACTCCCAGGCGAGTTCAAGTCCTTAATGAATTTAAGGGAAGAAAATCCCTCGCAATGATATATAAGAGAATTTAACAGAGCCACCAAAAGCAGCCTCTGCTAACCGAGAGTATCGATCCAACAGGCCAGGCTACGGTGGGGAGGCGTTAAATTAGGAAAGCAACTCTTCAGATAAAACAGTTCCAAAACATTCAATTGAAAAGAATTCAAAACATAAAACCTGAGCCCTACATGAATACACTGAAAAACATATACAAAAAGCAAAAAGGCGCACCTGTTCATTCAAATACTGAGTATTCAATTGAAGATGATTGAGTTGAACTCTGCCGGCGCCTAGCTGGACTTCAAGCGCTTCTAAATCGATCTCCCCCACGATGAATTTCCCCAAAAACTTCTTCAGCCCGAACTTAATCGCCTGTTTCGTCAGCCACTCCATCTTTATTCGCCTGGCGTTTACCTCTCCCTTTGCGTACTGATGAAGGGCCGATGGGGGCAATTGCAATTGCAGTAGCTCAGGACGATGAATAGTTGCAGGCAGGAACCCCCTTCGCCCCGCTGCCCCAGAGAACAATTCATTATTTCTTCACCCTAAAAAGAGATCTAATAAATTCTCCACGATAGACGACAACAAGATTAAAGAGAAAAGACAGAAAAGAAAGAAAAAAAGAGTCCGCTGTAAATGAAAAACCCGCCGCCGGGCCCATCCCTTTCCCCAAATTTTCTCACCTCTCTAACCGCTACTGGTTTCTTCTTTAACATAAACTCAAAACGTCCAATGCTGGAGGGTTTGCCGCGGTTTTCATTTTTCTATTTGTGGGTAAGGAAGTAAATAGGGTATTGACTACCGGTTAGATGTTGTATTATTGTTGTTACTTTTCTTTTTCGTTCTTACGTTGGATGCTTTGCTTCAAGATTAAGGATGCTCTTATGCACTTACCTTTTTCAATTTTGAAGAGTTTTTAAAGGACTTCTTTTATAAACTGTATTTGTAGTGGTAGGAGGTGCAAGGGGCAAGGGACATGACGGTACATAACTAAAACCAATATATAAATGAATTTTAACATTACATAATAATATATATTAACATATAAGTTTGTGTGTATGTATTGTTGTACAATATAGTTTAATACACAATTTCACTAAATTTCTTTATTTTTTGAAAAATTTAGATTTCTTTGAATAATTAACATTCAATTTAGATCAATCAAAATTATATAAGAGTGTTTTTAACTCTTTTTTTAACCTTATAATATCTCGGCATGCATATGTATTGAAATAGATTAGAAATCTATTATTTGTAAATAGTTAAGTAGATATGTAAATGTAAAGGAAAAAAAATGTAATTTTTTAATAGAAAGGGTAAATCTTCTTTTTTTTGTTTTCATAATTTTCTCATAGGAAATAAAATATTATAATTAATTAGTGGTAATATTTTTTTCCACTAATAAGAAAATAATTAAAGTGTATAGAATTTTATGAGTGTACAATTAATTGCACATAAGAAAGTACTAATTAGAAGTGTATAAAACTTTATAAAAGTACAAATTACACATATTTGAATTATAATATTAATGTATTAATTATAATATCATTATTATTGTATTTTTGTAATGATTATAAATTTATATTATTTTTATTATTTAAAATATATAAAAATATAATAGAGGGTTAACATTGAGGTTGGTATTTCTACATAATGTAAAATTATTATTCTTTCTTCCTCTATCTAAAATTTGTAATCTAGAATCCTTCACAAAATTATTATTCTTTCTATCAATTATCTTTATTGAAAAGATTTAAATTAATTTTCTTAATGTATTTCAATGTGTCAAAATGAAAGTAATCAATATGATCAACTAATTCAAAATTATTATTTTTGCTATTGAACTCAAAATCAACATAATAACAAACTAATTCAAAAGAAGTGAAAATATCATAACCATAATACTAAGAATAAATGTGCTATAAATTAAAAGCATTGAAGTGTTTAAGGCAATTATTTCCATGAAATTGGTATATTAATATTTTATTGTGATATAGTTTTTTACGTTGTGAACTATCCAAAAGAAGATAAGGTATTTGAGTAAAGTGAGGTAAATCATTAGAGATAAAAGGTAGGTTAAAACAAGGTAACTAGACACTAAAATCAAGGATCTGACTCCTATAGCAAGGAGTGCTCTCTAGACAACATAAAATGTTCAAACACATATGTTCATCCTAGTCCATCCATCATCCTCCTTGATTGAGCACTCGTCTAGAAGAAGAGAGCATTTAATGATTATTGAACACTTGAGAAACCAATAATCTCAATCCTTAAATTGTCCTCCTCCTTGATTGAGCACTCATCTACAAGAGGAGAGCATTTTATGTTTATTGATATGCACCTATACATAGGTGAACCTATAAGCGCATAAAGGGAATCTAACACCAAAATCAAAAGAGGAAGTGTTATGAGTCAAGTTCACCAAACTGTACATAAGAAAATGGGGATCACCTAATAGGATCTAAGCCATCCTGAAATTCACAGTGCACTTTGAGAATACGAAGCCACATCAAGTCAAATCGGATCAACACCACAAAAGAGATGAAGTGATGTCAATTCTAGATTCGGGTTTTAGGGGCTTGTATTATTTTTTTTGTATGTTGTTAATTTGGGAATTGAGAAGGAAGACAAAATTGTAGATTTTAATGCTAAAAAGGAAATTGAGATTGAAATGTGATAAAGCTAAGTATACCTTGAAAATATGGAGGAGATGTTGTTCTATTGTTGTTTTTTCGACTATCAGGATCCCAGAAATAGTTGTACTTCCAAATCTGAGTCCTGAAAACTGCATGTTGTCTGTCCTAAAAATATGAGCCTATTTTTTAGGGTGCAAAATGTATGAAACATTTTGTACCTGGGTACAGAATGTTTGAAACATTTTGTACCTGATGAATGTGTTCCAGATTTTGTGGGGACCTGTGTCGAGACCTATGGAGCTTGGATCTGAAATTGTAACTTCTTGGCTTGTACCTGCACACAAAAAAATAGTGAAATAGGTTGGCTAAATGGGTTTGCCTTGGTTAAACCCACATTTAGGAATCAACCTTGAAATATGAAATGTAAAGCATAAAGTAAACACAAAGGCTCAATATCGTGTTAATGTGCTTACCCTCATGGATGGATGTTTGTATAACTCAAATCCATGAAGAATGCTTGATGTTTATTGCTTGAATGTTGATGTTGACTATGTGGAAGAGATTTAGAATCAAGGATTCCTTCACATATGCATGGATTTAATGAACCCACCCCTAGATCTTGATTTTCTTGACATGCTTAATCATACTTGCAAGGAGAGATGGAAGAGTGAATGATGGAGAAAGAGAGATCTTCTTTGCTTGTTTGAGAGATCCACTAAGACACCGCCATCGGATAGAAAATCTTACTCCAACTCGAAGAAGATTACCTTGATGAGATGGAAGAAGAAGAAGAATGCATTGGCTTGAGATCTTGAAATCACCTTGAATGCTTGAATGCTCTTGAATCGCAATAATTGCTCCAAAGTATATTATTGCTTGCATATGATTCATGGATGCAAAATGATGAGAGATATAGGGTTTATATACTTTACCCCTCATTTTGGAATCTAAAATAAGCCAGGCTAGCCACTGGACAAGAATTGAATGAAAAACCCCGACATCGGGCTCTGGGCCCAATCTGGAAACAAAATCCTAGGGTGCACAACGCCTAAAACATTGTGCACCTAGGGACACAATGTTTCAAACATTATGCACCCTTGGATTATGTCCCAAATTTGGCTAGGAACATCGGGATGACAAGCAAAAGCCCTAGTTTGAATTACAAGTTGTCGGGATCAAGTAAAATGGGCAAAAAGACATCAAAATCACAAAAGAGGGGCTATAGGTCTTAATTAGAGCCACCAATAATGGGTGCTAACTTTTTAGGATGGTACAATACCTAACAATATGCTAAAAACTTAAATGTGGAAGGGGATTCACTAATATAAATAATCTTCTTCCTATCAAAGCAAGTTTTTTAATTTAATAATAGTTGTTCTACTAATTTGCACATAAGAGGAGGTAGAAAAATAAAACAAGATAATATTCAAGGTGACCATAAAGGTTAAATTTCATATTGGATTCTTCTTTTTAAATTTTTTAATGGTAATCATGCGCTCAACATTTTAATGAAAGACTAAACCTAGCTCATTTAAACCATGGAGAACTCATTATTCTAAAGATATCCTTGAGCATCATGATATTAATTACAAAGCATAAATATCATACCATCTAGATAATCAAATCCCAAGTATTTGCACATGATTTCTTTATGCTTTTTATTTTTTCCAAAAGTTATTAACTTTGTTTCATAGGGGTTTGACTGAAGAAGAACAAATCCTTGCCTAAAAAACTCCTTAACGGTGCCACTAAGCACCACCTTTTGCAATAAAATATTCCACACACCAAGGAAACTAATTATAGATAATATAATCAGTCAATTCAAATTTGTGGCATGTATACATGGAAATTTGATACATGATTTCTTGGTTTGTGACAAGTTAAGCCACTAAGTAGTTGATACTCTCTCATTTACTCTTGATGTGGAGATTTTTCACAAGGTTGAGGTAGTGAAATATTGAGGGCAGGACCACATGGATGGTTGATTAGATTTATTTTATAGTGGATGTTGCATATGGATTTAGTGGGAAAATGGTGGGAGCAATTTATTGGTTTTGATGATTTAGCTCATTTCTTTGAAGAAAATGGTATGGTTCATTAATATTGAGAAGTAAACTAGGAAAATTGGGTATCATACATTTTTTCTAACTCTCAGCATGCACTCTTGGAATTTGTTAACCTATTATAATTTTTATTTTAGGTTATTGAGTTAATCAATAATTAATGCTAATATCAAGGTGGGTGCATATTCCAACTACCACAAACCACTATTAATATTAATAAGTGCCCAATAAATTTCACATTGACTAAATGAAAGTAAGAAAAGGTATGGATTATTCTTGCACCACTAATCTAGAGAATAGATATGTGCAAAAATTAAACTAATCATACAATTACAGGGCAATAAACACAAAGGTAATATACCACAACATAATGATTTACAAGGGAAAAAATATTTTAAGCTAAAATCTTGACACATACGAGTCAGGAGATCTTGGATACAGAACAGATTTTGAGGAGTAATGCGTTCTGCAACTTGCTACTATGACAGAGGTTGGCGACTGCAAACCCCCTCATGTAGCATGCTAAGCGCGTGTTGTTTTCTTTGTGTGTCGTATCTTCTTAATATTGTTTGTCTTGTTATCTTTTGATAATCTTGTGTGCATTTAATTTTCCATGTGTGGTGTTGTTATGTTGGTTTTGTGCCCTTGTATTGCCTTTGTGAATTGGGGTTTTACTTGTCACGTGTATGGTTTGCGCGTGTGATGGGAGGGTCAAACAATAATGGTGATATCTTGTAGAGAGATGTGGAGATCATTATGGGTGATGCGGAGGCAAATTTTAATGAGGGGTGTAATGAACCTGCGGAGGGTATTAATGTCGAAAAGGCAAGTGAAAAACTATCTTATAAGCAAGTGGTGGCTGATAGTTCTTTGTCATTTTTGGCTAGTGCAGAATTAAATGGAGTCTTCAGCAGAAGGATGGTGGACGCAGAACATGGTGAGTTGGGACAGGCCACAACTGATGGAGGTGGATGAAACATTGGAGGAAATGTCAAAACTAGTGGTGATGGAGGAGACACTGGTAGGTCTTCTTCTCTAGGTCTGAAGGCCCTCTCTCTTTTGCCTAACGAAGACATGGTACACTACAACATTTGGGGTCAAATTTTGATGCCAATTTGTGATGGAACTACCATTTGTGTGAGTTTTTTTTCCAAGTGCCCCCAATGTTGTCATAATAGCGACAGAACCGTCATAATTTTGACACCCGCATGATTATAAAAAAAGAAAAGAAAAAGAAAGGCACATTTCAAATTTTTGTGATCGCATACCATCGTGCGTGAAGAGGGCCCTAACTGTGGAAGATTGGAATCTTGGTATATGCCGACAACCACGACTTGAGGTAGGCATTCAAGCTTTGTCTTCTCATTAACTCAATTTCATTTTGATGGCATTTGTTGATTTACTGGCAAAATATGAATGTTAATACTGGCAGTGTTTACATCTTTGCATTTGAATGCTTGATGACCCGCAAGCTTTGAGAGTCAGGGCATCGTTGCTATTACCTTCAAGGCATTGTGTGAAGTGTTTGATCTCTCTTTATTTGTTTTGATGTTGATATTCACTATGTGGTACTCCATGTTTATGATCATTTCATGAGGAAATGTCTTGATGGCTCGCGGGCTACAAGCTAGGGCATCATGCATTGTTTATGAGCTCACTATTTAATACTGGCACTGTTTACATCTTTGCATTTGGAATGCTTGATGACCTGCAAGCTTTGAGAGCTAGGGCATCATTGCTATTACCTTCAAGGCATTGTGTGAAGTGTTTGATCTCTCTTTATTTGTTTTGTTGTTGATATTCACTATGTGGTACTCCCCGTTTATGATCATTTCAT